>JAUMHN010436107.1:0-11817 GCA_032360265.1 Heliamphora ciliata
TACATTATAAACCACTTCGGGCTCACCATCCGAAGGGAAGACATACAATTTAAACCACTTCGGGATCACCATCCAAATGGAGAACATTCATCATATTTTCATAATTCACATATCGGATTCAATTAGTTTAAAACTCAATCACATCTTTCTTTACTTTCTCATTCTGCCAAATTCATAATATTCGTTCCAAAATCCTAACCCGTCATTCATGATTCTTCACATTTGACCAAAATTCATGAAATTTCATATGCACATAGGTTACTAAAGCCTCTAATTGACTAAAAACATTATCAATTTCATCATTTGAGTTTAACAATCAAAAACCTCTAATTTCATTCAATATTTAACTCAAATCAAACCCTAACTTTCACATTGCAAATTAATGATTCTCTAATGAATATATCATGATTGATTTACCACAAATCAATCACAAACTCCATATCTAACATGCTTGAACACCAAACCCTAGCCTAGGGTTCCAAAAACATAGATTTTTTATGATTTTATGCAAATCCAAAAACAATACAACTCATATAATTGTATTGATCAACAATAGTTATAGATCCTACCTCTTTGATGTCAAAACCTCAAGAACCAAGCTCTAGAAAGCTCCAACGGCGAAGATCTCCAACTGAACGGTGAGAAACAAGCTTCCAACGAGTAGCTCCAACCTCCAACGAATGTACAATCGAGAGGGGAACAAAAGGAGAGCTCCAATAGAGGCTTAGAGGAGCTCAAGAGAGCTCCAAATGGTTTTCTAGGGTTCACTTCCTAGCTTAGAGAGAGAGAGAGAAGAAGAGGGAATGAAAACAAAAAGGTCCACCCGTGACTTTTTAAAGTCTCTACAGACAGTCAACTCGAGCAGACTCATGACCACTCGAGCGGTCACCACTGTGCGCGAACTCAAATAAAGAAAATATATATAAGGTTCCAACTTAAGCCAAACACCTCAAAGCTCATCTGAGCAACCTATAATAATTGTCCTCGTGTATTACCATGCATACAATTATCATCATCCATCATTATTATGACTCAAATTTCAATTATCTAAAAAAAAAAAACACTTTTCCCTAGAGAAATTAAAGGTTAACCAGAAGCTTTCACTCAACACCATGACCTCATAGGTACCTATTAAGTACTCGTTTCACAAGAACACTATCCATCTATCCTTAGAATGGCATTGAACATCACAATACAAATGTTACCGACCCCAGTCACGATGATTACGCCACTTGTCACACTTAGTTCTCAAGCTTGGGCCCCACTCATACACATCGAATACCCTTAACTCTCTTATACCACAATGACGCATCTCGCACATTTACAAGTCCATCACTGGTTGTATACAAGGCATACCACTATATATTTCACTCTTAAGGGTAGAACAACAAAACTACCTCACACCACAAATTCAAACATAAACAACCACTATTCCTTCAAGAGGCATCACACTTCATGATACATCATTTAAGCAACTGGATCAACCACATGTTCCACACCCATCACAGGTTTCTTAAATTCCATGCACTTAGCACTTGCAAGGGGGCACTAAAGCGGCTACGCCATCTCATAGAAGATTTGATACCACTCACACCTTAGCTTCACCTAGGTGCACATCCCTATACTCACCAAACACAATTACCAGACACGATTTCCTGACCATAAGGACAACAATCAAAATCACAAGCCTTTACCCTCATAAAATTCCCAAAGGACCTATAACCGTCGCACACTAGAATTGCAACCCAAAATCACACACATCCCAACATATCTACAACTTCGTTGCTAACCCACCGAGCACACCTCTGAGCTTACGCACCTATAACTCAACTCTCGAATCTCAACAAGGAACATGGCTTAGCGTCATGCCAGGGAAAGGAAAAAAGAGTTTTTAAACAAGCTTTGAAAGCTATAAGGCATCACTGTGATCTCTAACAACACTGCATAGGCAAGGGATACCCCCAAAATCATCTATGTCTACAGATTTTGAAAAATGTTAGGCCAACAATTATTACGCTTCCATCCACTATGTTCCCGTCCATACTCCATTCCCAAGTACATTGCTCAAAACATAGCATAGCTCATGACGTACATAATTCTTAACATGTCCTAAATCACATCACCTATCCCACTCATAACAAATAACCTCCGAGGGGTCTCAAACACTCTACCACACCTAATCATAAGGTCACTAGTAATACAACTCACCTATTCGTAGGATTACTCCACAAGCAAGTCCCACCACGCACCAAGCGATTAACACTCGACTCATGAGTTTTACCCCGTGGCAATTAACGAAAGCCAGGTCGCATCTCCATAACCCATACCACAACCTCGACTACAACCTCATCCCAACCCTATAGGTATAACTTCTATGTGAAGGACATCATAAAACTCATCAAGGTAAGATTAGACTTAACATTCCAAAGCCATCTAAACGTACTAATCATTGTCAAGCAATATCACATCAACACGTATCCACATACTGAGAAAAACCCATAGGAATGACACACCAATTCGAGTAACTCGTTTGGATTTCTTATTAGAATGGACGTCGACCAAATACTTTTCTAACTCGAATCCCAAACTAGTCGACTGGATGCCTAAGGGTAAGACACATCATCCCAGCATTCAACCTCCATACCCAAGTACCATATAGCATGTAAACATTAAGTCAATCCGTATATATTTCATGCAATCACACCAATACATGAATATTACATATCAATACTAACTCTCACGCAATGAATCAACCATTTTCACGATTTTTAGGTATTCGAATCTAGAGTTTTGATACCAATCTGTAACAACATGAACTTCCAACAATAAAACCCCCACAATAAAAGGGTAATGAAACCCAAGTTTGATATTTTATCACAAAGTTGAGTCAAAAGATTAATCGAAACTAACCTTTGTTGAAAATATAAACCGAAACCTTTTATTTTTTCCATCGAAATTGAAGTAAAAGAGAGCCCTTTTAACTGTAGAAAAAAGCCTCCAAATATACTCATTTATGCCATAAAGGATGCACAAAAGGTAATCAACAAACCTCCTTTTTAAAACAAATTTTCAAAATGTGCCACCCAGCGGAATCCGCTTGAGCGAACTCCTCACCGCTAGAGTGATGAGGCACCCGAGAGCAAACTGCTCAAAATTCTAAAAAATTTTCTAAGTGTTGAAAAAAAACACCAAAATCTCTCATTTTTTAAATATAGTTTTAGATAAAAAAAAATGAAATAAAACATACATTTAACTTTAAAATAACTCATAACTTCACAAAAACTTGAAAACTAATATTTTAATTCATAGAATTTCATACAAAACCGAGAAGTCAACCCGTATAAAACCTGATGATCTCACATGCATACAAGTCATGAATCCATAGCCTTGTGGCCTTTCAAAATGAACTGCTATCGAATCCAATACAATCGCCTAATGTATTAAAGGATTACAAATACCATAATCAAGGTCTCCAAAGATACAATAAAAAAAACATATAATTTCTTTAAATCACAATAATTTAACAAGGTCTCAACTATGGTCCACCTCACTTGATGACTTTCTCCTTGTGATCACTCGAAATATGTTTATACAACATGATCCAAGACTCGTAGCAAATAGACTAAAGATAAACAATGCATGATATGCGAGGATGATCATGTGAATGCATAACAAGTTTTTATCTAAGAAACCAAACCCACTTTTCTAATAAAATTTTATTCATAGAACTGATTTTTATCGTGCAAAACCAACTCCGATTTAGCTCAACCATCGTAAGTTCTTGATTTTATCACTTCGGGATCACCATCTGAATGGAGAACATTCATCATATTTTCATAATTCACATATTGGATTCAATTAGTTTAAAACTCATTCACGTCTTTCTTTACTTTCTCATTTCGCTAAATTCATAAGATTCGTTCCACAATCCCAACCCGTCATTCATGATTCTTCATATTTGATCAAAATTCATGAAATTTCATATGCACATAGGTTACCATAACCTCTAATTGACTAAAAACATTATTAATTTCATCATTTGAATTCAACAACCCAAAATCCCCAATTTCATTCAATATTTAACTCAAATCAAACCCTAACTTTTAAATTGCAAATTAATGATTCTCTAACAAATATATCATGATTGATTTACCACAAATCAATCATAAACTTCATATCTAACATGTTTGAACACCAAACCCTACCTAGGGTTCCAAAAACATAGATTTTTCACGATTTTATGCAAATTCAACAACAATACAACTCCTATAAATGTACAATAGTTATAGATCCTACCTTTTTGATGTCAAAACCTCATGAACCAAGCTCTAGCATGCTCCAACGATGAAGATCTCTAATCAAACAGTGAGAAACAAACTTCCAACGCATAGCTCCAAGCTCTAATGGATGTACAATTGAGAGAGGAGCAAGACGGGAGCTCCAATAGAGGCTTAGAGGAGCTCAGGAGAGCTCCAAAGGGTTTTCTAGGGTTCATTCCTGAGTTTAGAGAGAGAGAAGAAGAGGGAATGAAAAGAAAAAGCTCTACCCATGACTTTTTAAAGTCTTTGTCGACAATCCGTTTGAGCGGACTCGTGACCGCTCGAGCGGTCACCGCTGTGTTCGAACTCGAAAAAAGAAAATATATATAAGGTTCCAACTTAAGCCAAACACCTCAAAACTCATCAAAGCAACCCATAATAATTGTCCTCATGCATTATCACGCATACAATTACCATCATCCATCATTATCATGACTCAAATTTCAATTCTAAAAAACAAAATACCTTTTTCTATACCACCGAAGGTCTCAAAACAAGTTTTAATTGATCCTCAAAATAAAAAGGGACTGGGTCCCTACATTTCTAGTTTAACAACACAAAAATTTCAACTTGTATAAACATCACAAAGGCTTCTCATTTTTCTTGGAGTTGAACTTGAAGATGAGGAACTTGAGCTTGAAGGAGAAGTTGGTGGTAAAGAAATAGGCGACATTTGTTGTGGAGCTTTAAGGACGCCATCATCTTCATTTTGTAAAGTTTTCGCTTCTTCATTGAAAAACAACTTGATCTTAAACTTTCTTTTCCTTCCAATTCTAATAAGCCTTCTCATTAAAGATAACATCTCTACAAATAATCACTTTAATTGTCTTCAAATTGTAGAGTTTATAGCCGTTTGATTATGAGCTATAACCCACAAAAATACATTTTTCATTAGTTTCATCGAGCTTGGGCCTTACTTCTTTTGGGATATGGGAAAAACAAATGCAACCAAACACTTTCAAATAATTCACAGATGGCTTCTTTCCACTCCGAGCTTCAAATGGAGTTTTGTCTTCTATGGCTTTTGTGGGATATCTATTCGTCAAGTAGATGACCACATAAATGATTTCAACCCAAAAACTTTTGGGTAGCCCCTTCTCATGTAGCATTGGCTTTGTCATTTCTTCTATGGTTCTATTTTTCATCTTCGCCACTTCATTTTGTTGAGGAATGTACCCAACAAAATATGACAAGCATCCATTCAAACGAGGTCGCATCATATTTTATCTTTATAGCTAGCACCAATAGAAAGGGAAACTATACAGCGTTGTGAGACTGTTACCTTTTTACCCTTCTTGAGCTAAGAAAGTTTATAAGGACTATAATGTTGTTTTATGATTAGTCCTAATTTGTTGACAGCTTCCTTAGTTATTAGATTCTCGCAGTTGCCTGAATCTATCACAAATCTGCATACTTTCCCCCAATAGTGTAGGTGGACTAGAAGATATTATTACGCTGCTACCCTTCTCCTTCCATTTCTCGTAAGGCAAGGTAGACACTTCGCACCACAAGTAGAGGCCCATCATTCCCCATGGCTTGTTCTTCGGGCACATGGTTGTCATCTACCTGATCATAGTTGGACTCTTGAAGCATCCCATCTTTCTCGCCTATAGTAAACTCCTCGTTGTCTATAAACAACCCTTTTCCATAGCGATCTCCCTTCTTACAGTTGACTGCACGATGTCCCTATTTACTGCACTTAAAACCACATAATTCGCCTTTGATTGCAGGGTTTTATTTGATTGTCCTACTACTGGTGATTTTTTAGCAGCTCATATTTGGACAGTACCCCGTATTCCATAAGCCTGGTTGATGCTCTAAACGATATTGGGAGGATTACGACCACCAAGGTTACTCCAAATAGAGTTTCTAGAATGTCACTTCCAGAACATCGTTTCTATTGTTTTTTCAATTGTAAAGCTCTCTGGCATGCTTCAAAAACTGAATAAGGATCCATAAATTCAACGTATCATGGTATTGGGGCTGTAAACCTTTAACATATCGGGATACCAATTGTTCTTCCATCTTAAAAATGTCATTGCACACTAGTAGTTCAAAGAATATGGTGGTATACTCATCTACTATTTTTGGCCCTTGCCTTAAATTCTACAGGTTTTGGTACATCATCCATGTGTACTTGTGAGGCAAGAATGCCAGACGCATATGCTTTTTAAGTTTATCCCATGAAACAATCTTTATCTTCTCTTATCGTGTTTGATTTACCTTTAGCTGTTGCCATTAGGTTGTGGCCCTTCCTTGAAAACGAGTGGCTACAAGGGACACCTGCTTATCATATGGTACATCCTTAAATTCCATGAGCTCCTTCAAAGAAAAAAGCCAATCTAGGAACTCATCTAGTTGTAGGCTGCCATGAAACTTTGGAATATCGATCTTTAGGCCTGCCTCCCATCGATGCGACCCCATATCCCCAATTGTTCTTTCCCTATCCTTAGCTAGGCTCCTAGCGATGGAATTATCTTCCTTGTCATCTAGAATATCTTTCTCCTTCACAGATCATGGATTCAAAGATATTCATTACTGTTGCTGATGAAAGGCTATAGTTAAGGCTGCAACTTGTTGAGTCAGAGTATCGATCTACTGCTGCAACCTCATGTTATTAGTCTCATAAATTTCCTCCATAGGGCGTCTCCTTAGTGGCATGATTACTGTTAATATATATATATAATTAATAATATTATCCTATGAGTATGCCCATAGTAGCTATTGTAATCATTCATATCTTAATAAATATGCGCATATGCCTCATAATGAGAATACATATTTTTAGTATTTATTCTATCATATTTTAACATGACATCAGAGCCATGAAACCCTAGCCGCTAGGATCAAACCCTAACCCTAGCCTTCAGCCATCAGCTACCAGCCCTACAACCCTAGCCGCTAGCACCCTAGCCGCCACCAGCCTTAAACCTCCTCGCCACCAGTACCAAATCTAGTCACTGACCACCACCGACCCTTCTAGGCCCCTCGCTAACCATCATTGGGCCTCCGCCGACCACCGCTAACCTTCGTTGGGACTTTATCGACCGCCACCAGCCTTCACGACTAACCACAGTCACCGAAATAAGCTTCAAACCTTCTCACCAACCACCGCCAGCCTCCACAACCTCTTTTCGGCCATTCATCTACCCTTGGTGAACCTCGCCGACCACCGTCGAACCTCTGACAGTCCTTTCGTAGATGGTTTTCTCTCTTTCTTTCCCTTACTGCATCTTTAAGCCTGCAGAATGGGTTGCGGCGCTATGATGTCTGCTGGTTTGATGATGCAGTGAAGGTCCAACACAGTTCTCTGTCATTCTTTCATGTGGTTGTGACTTGTGTTTCGTGGTATTTTTATCTCCTTGTTAGTAACCAGGGATGTCAGAGAATTCGGTGACTCGTGAATCCCAAGTTGAAGCTGGATGACAGTGTACCACATAGGTTGTCTCATCCTCTACATGATTGGTTGATCGACGACTCGATGGCGCCAATGCGTATGCTCTATGGAAGAAGAGCATCCTTAAGTCTCTTCAGGGCGTGGAGCTTGATTCTCATCTATTTGATGATCCTCCATCAGCAACATCAGCAACCTTCTGAACTTGGACCCGGGATGATGCCTGAATATTTAGTCAGTTGCTGAACTCAACGGATCGGTCTGTTTAGGCTTTGATGGCGAACACTGACACTGTGCGAGAGATCTGGTCATCGTTAAAATCGATATATTCATCCACTAATGATCTTTCTCGCCTCTACGATGTTATGAGAGGTTTTTTTCAGTCCCAACAGTCTGAAAGCCCCTTTAGAATCATTTTATGTAGTTTAAAATTTTAGCTGACGAGTTTGATAGCCTCCTACCATTCACAAATCAACTGTCTCAGTTCTAGGAGCAGAGGTAGCAGCACTTGGTGGTAAGTTTTCTGGCTAGTTTGGACTTCGAGTTTGACTCAGCACGCTCTTAGATCCTGGCTAGGGGGAACATTCTCACTCTCTTCGAGACATTCTGTTGTGTAAGCTGGGCGACTTGTTAGGATGAGTCTCGTGGTCCATCTCTTATGGAGAATTCTGATCAGTCTGCTTTGGTGGGGTTTCATGGTGGCCACAATAGTCGAGGTCGTGGTCGTGATAGTGTCAAGTTTGGTCGTGGAGGAGGTCGTGAGGGCGGTTGTGAAACCCGTACGTGCCACTATTTTGGAATTCGGGGGCACATTCGAAGTGAGTGTTATAAGCTTCATGGGAAGCCCCCACTGGTGGTAAATGCCACAGCTGATTCCATCCAGTAAGACCATGGCCAGATGAGCCCTCAGGGGGCGCCGAACTCATTTAGACGGGTTATTGAGATAACTGCTGCAGAGAATGACCAGTATATGTATGGTCAGTTTGAACAGAGTACGAGTTCCTCTGAGGTACCAACAACTACCTTTGCAGGTAATCCTACTGCATGTGTGGCCACTCCACACACCTGGGTCATTGATTCTGGAGCTTCTATTCACATGGTTGGATCATCAGGTATTCTATCCAATTATACGCTAGCTCCTGGTCATGCTGGTGTTTTGGTTGTCAATGGATCCTCCTTAGTTGTTGAGGATTGTGGTGTTATGATACCGAATCTTGCTCCTCCTTTACACAATGTCTTGCATGCTCCTGATAATTCTTTTAATATGTTATCTATTAGTTAGATTACTACTGATTTGGGCTCTCAGTGACATTTGTCCCTAATTATTGTATTTTTTAGGATCTTATAATGAAGAGGACTATTAGTAGAAGACGAGTCTCGAGGGGGTTGTACTTGTTGGATGCTGCTTCTGCTCAGGCCTACTCTGCCATATCTCCTTCCGCTTTTGATATCCATTGTTGTCTTGGGCATCTTGGTTTATCGAGTCTTAAAATTATTTATCCTAGTTTACATTGTGTCTGTCATCGAGTGTGAGTCGTGTTATTTTGTCAAGCACCTACATGTGCCTTTTCAGTCTCAAGTCAATGAAAGAGCTTCTACTCCATTTCAGTTAGTTCATTCTGATGTCTGGGGACCTAGTCCATTCACCTCTTTGTTTGGTTTTCGTTATTCTCTGAGCTTTGTCGATGATTACTCTAGTACAACATTTTATGTATTTAATGAAAAATAAATCTGAGGTGTGTTTACTTCTTTTTATATGACTGTGAAAACCCAGTTCGGTACATGTGTTCGGGTGTTTTGGAGTGATAATGGGAGGGGAGTATATGTCTACTCCTATAAGGGAGTTTATGGTGGGTCATGGTATTTTTCATTAGGCGTCTTGTTTCGATTCCCCGAAACAGAATGAGGAGGCAAATAGAGAAAATAGACATGTTTTGGAGATGACCCGTGCTCTTCTATTTTATATGCATGTTCCTCACCATTTTTTGAGTGAGGCTGTTCTCACAGTCTGTTATCTTATCAATCGCCTATCGTCTGCTGTGTTGGGTGGTGCTCCCCGATATTTGTGCTAGCTCCTACTTCGCCTATCCATTCTCTGCCCCTTAAAATCTTTGGTTGTGTATGCTATGTGCATGACACTCGACCACAGGTGACTAAACTTGATGCCCGTGCCCTAAAATGTGTTTTCCTTGGCTACCCCCAATACCAAAAGGGGTATCAGTGTTACTCTCCCGCGTTACGTTGTTTTGTTGTGTCTCAAGACGTTACCTTCCTTGAGTCTACTCCGTTCTATTCCTATTTCTTCTCCTGGTCGTGAGTCTCCTCTATTTCCTCTGTCAGACGATCTTCTTATCTATCGGGTTTCCATTGATACTTCTGTTGCCTCTCCTTCATCGCTTCCTTCACCGCCTCCTGTAGCACACCCCTCGAGTGATGCACCACTTGTTAAGCTGGTTCTCTCATCGGTTGATCCACCGGTACGTGAGCCTCTATTGCTACTCATCACCCTTACCGCACCTGCCGGGATCACCCCCGTTATGTTGAGTCCTATAAGGGCTTGTCTGCATCTTTACGTGCCTTTATTTCTACAGTTGATACTACAAATGTCCCTGGTAGTGTTTTAAAGGCTCTCTTACATCCCAATTGGTGTAGTGCTATGTTGGAAGAAATGGCTACCCTTAATAATAATGTCACTTAGGACCTTGTTCCTCTACCATCCAGGAAGCAAGCGGTAGGCTGCAAATGCGTCTATACAGTGAAGGTGAATCCTGATGGTTATTTGGCTTACTTAAAGGCTTGCCTTGTTGTTAAGGATTATACACAAATCTATAGCGTTAACTATTTTGAGACTTTCTCTCCGGTCTCCAAGATGACTTCTATCAACATCTTCCTTTCTCTTACCGTGGCTCGAAACTGGCTGCTTTATCAGTTGGATGTCAAGAATGTCTTTCTCCATGGTGATCTCTAGGAGAAAGTGTATATGGAGCAACCTCCTAGTTTTGTTGCTCGGGGGAGTCTGATATGGTGTGTTGCCTTCGTCGTTCTTTATATGGCTTGAAACAATCTCTCCGAGCCTAATTTGGGTAGTTTATCACGGTGGTGCAATAATTTGGTCTGCGACAGTCAGGAAAAGATCATACAGTATTCTTTTATCAGCTGCTTCAGGATGTATTCTTTTTGTTGTCTATATTGATGATATTGTTATCACTGGCGATGATAGCGTTGGAAATAGTAATCTAAAGGCCTTTCTGCATACGTAGTTCCAAACTAAAGATCTTGGGCATCTGCGGTATTTTTTGAGGATTGAGGTAGCTAGAGAAAAGCGTGGGATTTTTGTTTCTCAAAGAAAATATGTGGCTGACATTTTGCTGGATGCATGCCTTGTAAATGCAATGAGTGTGGATTCCCTGATGAATCCAAGTGTGAAGCTTTTTTCAGGTGACGATGATGTGTTTTCTCATCTTGACAGGTATCGTCAAATAGTGGGTAAACTCAATAATTTGACCACAATGACCAGACCAGATATTACCTATCTTGTCAGTGTAGTGAGTCAGTTTATGTCTGATCCTCGAGTCCCACATTAGAATGCAGTGGTTCGTATTTTATGATACCTTCATTCCAACCCTGAGAAAGGCCTCCAGTTCTGTGACCGAGGTCACTTCTGTACCGAGAAATATTTTTATGCGGACTGGGCAGGTTGTCCTATTAATAGAAGGTCCACATCAGGGTTCTTTTTCTCTGTTGGTGGGAACCTGGTATCGTGGAAAAGCAAGAAGCAAGAAGTGGTGTTGAGGTCCAGTACTGAGACAGAGTACAGATCTACGGCATTGGTAACGTTTGAGATTATGTGGATTCGACAGTTTCTCACCGAGTTAGATGAACAGTTTACGTGTCCTACCAAGTTGTGGTGTAATAATAAGTCTGCTATCTATATAGCTACTAATCCAGTGTTTCATGAGTGAACAAAATATATCGAGATAGATTATCATTTCATCAGACACGAGTATAAGAAAGGCACTATCGATTTTAGTTTTGTTCGATCTGGTGAACAGCTTGCTGACTTATTTACTAAAACTTTACCCAAGTCTCGCGTTCAATACATTT
>JAUMHN010436118.1:0-11816 GCA_032360265.1 Heliamphora ciliata
CCACTTAATATTTTAAAAATCGAGAATTTTTTCTTTTTGTTCATTTTAAACGATTAAACATATTTTAATTCTTGATTCAAATAAATCTAGTTTTAATCAATTAAAATGTTTCTTGTTTAACGATAATAAAATAAACAAAAAATTTTCTTATTTAATTTTGCGAAAGAAATTAATTATGTCACGCCTCGAAACCCAGGGTCACGTGTAAAACCACCAAATACCAGTTTTACAGAAAATAGGTTTTCATTCATTCAAATTCACCTGTTGAAATTACAAGAAACTCAATATGCATCTCTCATAAGTAGTAAACATCCTGTATAACATGCATAAGTATATCGCCTCATGGCATACAAAACGGCCTTCAGGAATAGGCATATCAACAAGAAGGAAAACTATAAAAGTCTTTCGCCACTGCGGCCATCACCAGAGCTATGCAAGGTCATCATCCAAAGCATCACCTGAAAATAGTTTTACAGAAAAGTCTCACCCGTGAGCCGAAACCCAATAGAAACAGACAATAAAGCTGTAAAGCAGGTAATATGCAATTACATGGTGGGAGCGAACTTAACCACAAATCCCAAATGGTTTTCCATCCAAAAACCCACAAGTTTTCCCCATCTGGCCAACACAAACCTCCCAAATGGTTTTATTATCATAAAACCCTGTTTCCATCATTAAACCCATGAATTTGCAAATAATGCAAGTAAACCACCATAGTTGAGGAAAAACAGTAATCAAAACATTGTTCCCTCGCGAAATGTACCATCGCGAAATAAGAAGAGTAAGATCTTATATACCGATTCCATCACTAAGGGATAGAAGTCACAACTATAGACTCCTGTCCATTACCTAATCCGGAACCACTGAAGGTCTGTTAGGTAATGACAAGTTCTATACGAAACACCACGACGAAATGCTAACTTCACGGGCGACAACCTGAGGGAAAAGAGCACCCAAACCGACCTTCTTTACGGGAACTATCCCGAAGGATAACAAAGGTACCTACACTACGCACGTTTTTGGACTTTCACCGAGGGTAACTTGTGCCAAATACACGTCATCCCGGTACATCTAGATAATCTTCTAAAAATAGAACCGTAGCTCAACTACAAAAATATTTCCTCAAAATAATACATTATACATGTATAAAGATCAATCCATCAACATGGAGATCAAACAAAATATTTTCAAAATATTTTATCGCGTTTTCCACAAAATGTTTTTAAACCTGAGACTCGACCCCGAAGGCAAGCTCCAAACCTCCAAAACATAAAATGTTGAGATTTCCAACAAAATGCTCCATTTTCCAACAAAAACTACCGTTTTCAAGAAAACTCATTGAAAATCGTAAAATCACATGTCATATGATGTACTAAACCAAGAAAAGCAAAAGACATGCTTTTTCCCAAAAAACCAAGGTTTAAACATAGATATGACATTTCATGCATTTTCTATCGGTGAAAAGGCATACAATTACATATAAAACCCTAATACAGCAGTAGGGTCTAGAATCCTACCTCGTTGGGTCAAAACCCGATGCCTCAAAAATTGGGTCTCGTCGAAATGAGAATCTGACCGGATGAGCGTGAAGCAAGCAGCGTGAATAGCAGAGATCCACAAGCTGAACGTAAAAAACTAGGCTCGGGCGGGTCAAAAATGTAGAGAGAAGGCAGAGGAAATGAAGAAAGAAGCTTTTCTCCAAACATTCCAGGGGCTGGAAAACATATAGGCACGCCAAAAACACTGTTTAGTCGACTGAAGAGGGCACTTCAATCGACTAAAGTGCCTCAAAAAATGCAAACCGCGTTAGTTCAGTCGACCGAACTCAAAACGGCTCTGATACCAATTTGTTGGAGGCAAAACTGCCAAGATCATTATTTTTACAAAAGATTTTTGGTAAAAAATTAACTAGACAGGCAAACGTCGAAACGAACTCCAGATAAAACTTTTAACGTCGAACGATCAAAATAAAATCCGTGCAACCAAAGTTAATTTAGAAGAATACCTTTTTGTCGATCGATTCTTCAATTACGATTTGACTCCGAGTTGAACCTCCTGTTAGATCTTCTACTGTATTTTCTTATGCAATTCTCGGATGTAGTGTGGGTTATGTACTATCGAGAACTCGTACCGATAGAACCTAGATATCTCTAATCTTGAAAGATAAATAATGATCTCAAGCTGGTTCAGCCTACCCGCATATATATAGGGCTACAAAAGAGACCTGGGGAGTAATTATGAGTAAGACTTCCAGTAAACACAGACATCTACTAGTGATTTCTGCAATTATGGAAAGACTGCGACGATTTCTGTAATTTCTATAAAATACTGAATTACACTTCACACCACTAAAGAACTATAATATACCATGATGAGTTGTTACTTCGGGCGGCGCAAGTCGACAAGGGTTTTGTGAAAACAAGAATTGATCGTATCAAGGAGGTTCTTGGTCACAAGGAGGGCCGTAGTCAGTGTGATGTTGCAGGGGCCCTGAGATTGATCTTATCTCGCCTAGAGAAGCGGCTCACCGACAGTACGGGTGGATATTCGATGGAAATGGGGATTCTATTCGGGACCCAAACTTCGTGCGTCCTGCGCGAGGTCGTGGGGGTTGATCTATGCTTCATGATAGGGGTGGTGGGAGATTTGGGGGAAGGCGTGATTTTAGAGCCTCCCAGAAGTCGTGGGCTTCGGTTGTTATGGAAGGCCCCAAACACAAGGATGTAGAGGAACCCATTGATATTTTTGCACAAAAAATGTTTGACACTATGCCTCAGTCAACGTCTGGGACATCTCTTATTACTAACCGCAGTTTTGGGCCTCTCTGGAGTTCGTGGAGCCTGACCAGTCTTAGCCTGATGGGTTAACTATTGACAGTGCCTTTGTTGATGATAAAACTTGGGAGGATTGCCTTGTGGGCTATTTTCTTGACTCAACCTTACCTTTTGGCCTTGTACGAGCCACGGCCAAAACCCTATGGGACCAAAATGGCCTGGTGGATGTTCTGGGCAATGCTAGAGTTTTTTTCCTCATCAAATTTAAGAGTGTGGATGCTATGAATTCAGTTATGGAAAGGGGTCCCCGGCATTTCTCGGGTAGGTTGATTATCCTACGAAGTTAGAAGAAATGCTTTAAGTTTGCTAAAGAAGCAATTTCTAAAATACCTGTTTGGGTTAAATTACACGATCTACCTCTTGAATTCTAGAACCCACATTGCTTAAGCCGCATCACAAGTGCTCTAGGAGTTCCCCCGTATTTGGATAAAGCTACGGACTTCAAGCAAAGGATTTCTTATGCTTGGGTAAGCAAGGGAAAGGGGGTTGATTTTGCTGAAGGTACTACCCAGAATGGAGAGCCGGTAGTAGACTTGCCCTCTTCATCTAACCTCATTCGTTGAGAAGCTCTCCCCAGGCAAGAACAGGGGACTATGGTGGTTTCTCGACCTCTATCACCGAAGCAATCCGTTGATGATATCTCTACTCAACATGAGAAGCAGGTGGACCCCCCATTGAAAGTAACTCCTCAGGCCAACAAAGGTAGTGGGAATGCAAGCATTGTTGGTCGGTCACCTCTCACCCGCAGCAAATCATCATTGGAGATGGAACTGATCATTCTCATGGGATAGGGTACCGAAACGGAACCCCTTACTCCTTTGGATGAGCTGGACATGCACAGGAGCAGGCCTCACCTTCCCCCAAGGGCTCAGGGTCAAAGAAGCAGACGAGTGGCAAGAAGAAGAAGAAAAGGTTACTCACCTAAACCCTTTTTTATATGTCTGTTACTTGGAATATTTGGGGTTTAAATAGTACCTTTAAACAAAATGAATTGAAGTTTTTTGTTAGGTCATCTCAGGCCAAATTAATTGCTTTAAATGAAACTAGGATTAAAAAAGATAAGGCTAGTTTTATTTTTGAAAAAACTTTCCCTGCTTGGGATTTTGTAAATAATTATGACTTTGGTCTTTTGGGTAGCATTTGGGTGTGTTAGGATCCTGTTTTTGTAAACATTCATGCTACTGATTTTGGGGACCAATGGATCCATGGGAAGGCCACTTTTTTAAAAGATAAAACCTCTTTTTGGATTACCTTTGTGTATGGGCTGAATACTCATGTGGAGAGGGCTAGTCTATGGTATAAAATTATTTCCCTTGCATCTAGCCTTACTAGCTCCCCTTGGTTGGTTTTGGGTGACTTTAATGCTATTCGGTATCCTAATGAACGCATTGGTGGGTGTGAGAGATGGTCGGCTCATACGGATGATTTCAATAAGTGTCTGTATGAGGCTGAATTAGATGACCTTAGGTACAGTGGTATCCAGTTCACTTGGTCTAACAATCAGCAGGGTGAGAGTTTTATCAAGTCCAAGATTGACCGAGCCCTTGTTAATGAGGCTTGGATCACTTCTATGGGTCAATCTAGTGCTTTCCTTGAACCCCTTGGTATCTCGGACCATGCTCGTATTGATATTGTTATTGATGTTAGTAGAGTTAAGTCTAGGAAGCCATTTAAGTATTTTGATTTCTGGGCTAAGAGCCCCAAATTCTTCCCTTTGGTTAAAGATGTTTCGGGCACTTCTATTGCTGGGTCGGATATGTATAGGGTCTGTTAGAAGTTGAGGTTGTTAAAAGCTTAGCTTAAAAAGCTTAATAAGGATTCATATAACAACATATCTAATCGTGTAGCCAACTAGAGGGCTATCCTTGAGGACCTCCAACGTCGGCTTGATTTGACCCCTAAGGATATAAACTTGTATGATATGGAGAGGGAGGCTTTTAAGTTCTTTGTTGATCTTTTCTTGGCTGAAGAATGTTTTCTCAAATAAAAATCCAAAATTCAATGGCTTAACCAGGGGGATCAAAACTCCAAGTTTTTCTTTAAATTTGTCAACTTTCAACGCAGCAGGACTCGTATTTCCTCTGTTACAGGAGAGGATGGGAACACTGACAAAAACCATATCTTTGAGCACATTATTGGCTACTACTAAGGTCTGCTTAGTATGGAGTCTAGTGTCGATAGGATTGGGAGTAGGGATTTAGATGGGCTTATCACTAAGAGGTTATCCCCTCAAAGTGTTACTAGTATGATGAGAGATGTCTCTGAGGAAGAGATCTGTGTTACCATGTGGTCCCTTAAAGCGAACAAAGCCCCTATTCCGGATGGTTACTCGGCTGGTTTTTTCAAAGATGCCTTGGACGTTGTGGGTCAGGATGTCACTAGGGCGATTAAAAGTTTCTTTGATCTTGGTTATATCCTTCGGGAGATTAACACTACCCTTATCGCCTTGATCCCTAACGTCCTTAACCCTTCTTCCATTAAGGAGTATATGCCTATTTCCTATTGCAACACTATTTACAAATGCATTTCTAAAATCATTGCTAATAGGATCAAGGACTCTTTGGCAGAGATTATTTCTCCTGCCCAATCAGATTATTTCTACAATATTTTTCTATCGCAGGAGCTCCTAAGGGAATATCATAAGCAAAGCTGTGGTCCCAGATGTGCTCTTAAAGTTGACATCATGAAAGCTTATGATAATGTGCATTGGGATTTTATAATTGAGGTTCTTGGGTGCATGGAGTTCCCGGAGAGAATGGTTACTTGGAACAAGAAGTGTATTACTTCCCCTAGCTTCTCCATCAGTATCAATGGTGAGCTAAAAGGTTTCTTTCAGGGTAGAAAAGGTCTTTGGCAAGGGGATCCCTTATCCCACTATCTCTTTGTTATGGCTATGGAAGTGTTGGCTGGGCTATTTGAGAAGAACACGTAGGAAACTCCGTTTAACTACCATTGGAGGTGTGAGAAGAACATGATTGTTCACCTTTGCTTTGCTGATGACCTTATGGTCTTCCCTAAGGCAGAGGTTACTTCTGTTAGAGTTATTCGGCAGGTCCTAGATGATTTCCAGAGGATGTCTGGTCTTTCCCCCAGTCCCCAAAAAAGTGACATATATTTCTCTAGGGTTGGTAGTGTTTTGAAGCAGGAGATTTTGGATGTTCTTGGTTTTCGTGAGGGCTCACTTCCTGTTAGGTATCTAAGGGTTTCCCTTATTACTACCAAGCTTACATACCGAGATTGTAAACCTCTCATTGATAGGATTGCTGGTAGGATCCAAGTTTAAACTAGTAAGTTTCTCTCTTACACTAGTAGAGTCCAGTTGATTGGCTCTATTCTTTTTTGCATCCAAGTTTATTGGTCCTCTTTGTTTATCCTCCCCAAGAAAGTGTTCCGTGAGGTTGAGAGTTTACTTCGGGATTTCTTATTGAGTGGTCCTGATATGAAGTCATCTGGTGCTAAAGTCGCTTGGGAGGAGGTGTGTGTCCCTCGTAATGAGGGTGGCCTTGGGATTAAATCCTTGGTTCTATAGAATAAAGCTGTGGTGGCCAAGCATATTTGGTTCTTGTTAACATGGGGGATGTGTCCCTGTGGTGCATGTGGACTAAATCAAATGTTCTTCGTGGTAAATCCTTTTAGGCTATTAAGATTCCACAATTGGCCTCCTGGTGCTGGAGGAAGATCCTCTAACTTCGACTGTTGGTCAAGCGTTTCTTTCTTAATGGGTTGGTAATGGTGATGTTACTTTCTTATGGTTAGACCCTTGACCTCCTTGAGGGTCTTTGGTTGAGGCTAAGGGGTCTAGGATTGTGTATGACTCCAGTATGGGCCTGGATGCTAAGGCCAAGCAGATTGTGGCTGGTGACCACTGGAGATGGCCCTCTGCTGTGACGCTAGATCTTTTGGAGATGCGTAGGGCTGTTAGCTTTTTCCCTGATGCATCCCGTTGTGATCGTATCAAGTGGGCCCTTAATGGTAATAAATTCTCGATTGGGTCCCTTTGGGAAGAGATTCGGGTCTATAAGCCTACGCGGTCTTAGTGTAAATTGGTGTGGTTCAAACACCACATTCCTCGCGTTAGTTTTATCCTCTGGGTTGCTGTGAGGGGTCACCTTAGTACGTGTGACTGGCTTAGGATGTTTGGTCTTGAGTGTGATGCTAATTATTGTCTTTGCTCTGGGGCTGTCGAGTCTCATGATCATCTTTTCTTTGCTTCCCCCTTTACTAAGACTATTTGGTGCTTCCCCCTTTACTAAGACTATTTGGACTAAGATTTTAGTTAAATGTAGGGTTAGTTGGACTGAGGTTTTGTGGATGGCCTAGATGGATTCTTTTGCCACTAAGGTAGTTGGTAAATCCCTGAGTGCAAGTGTTTGGAGATTGGCTCTGTCCATCTCTGTTTATTGTATATGGAAGGAGCGTAACCTTAGAAAATTTCAAGGCAAGAAGAAGGGTTGAGAGGGTGTGTTTAGGGATATCTCTAATATGATAAGAGAGAGGCTCTCCTCTATTAAGAGAGTGCCTGTATCCCAGTCTAATAAGGAGATCCATGAAGATTGGAGCTTGGGGATGGATATTTTCTCTAAGAATGCTTTTAACTAACAGTTTATTACTTGTTGCAGCCTGGTCATCACGCATGGATGTGTGTGAGGTTTTGTCTCTTTCCCCTCCTCGGAGGGCTGAGTGTTTCCTCTATATTGAGCTAGTGTATGCGAGGTTCCTAATACATATTCCCTGTAAGTTTGTTTTTGTGCAGGGTTCTGTGGAAGGTTTAGGAGCTACGAGTTTTGGGATCTTTTGTTTGGAGTGTGAGTGCCCTCCTATATTGAGTGAGTGATGTGAGATTTTACTGATGATTATAAATTGCGTTTGTTTCTTATGTAGTGGCTTGGATGGTAATGGCTGTGAGTTTTACTTCTATCTCCTTTGTTGGAGTGTAGAGTGATACACATGTGTGGAGAGTGTGAGGTCTGTGGGTGCATGTGTTTCACCTTTTGGCTCTCTCATGGGTTCTTTATGTATCTCAGGTCCTGTCCTTTCACCTATCCAAAACAGAAGAAATTCCAGCGATGAAGATGCTGGCTTCTTTCTGTGTAGTTCTACTGTTTTGCTTCGTAGCTATAAGGGTTGTTCATAGCCTTCTCCCTTGTTCATATGACTTGTGTATATTGCTCTCTTTCCTATCTATGGGGGTTGTCCATAGTTTATGTTTTGTGATGCTTCCTTGCTGGTTCACTGTTGGGTGTTGTGGTTTTGGCCTTCCTTGGTGGCAGCTGGATGTTTCTGGTGTCCTCCCCGCTGCTTTGGTTTGGTCATCAGTGGGTTAGTGGTGTTTATTTTTCTTGTTCATTATGTTGCTGTTTGCTTCTTGCTTGGTTTGGAGAATTTTAGCTCCCTGCTGCTACGGTTTGTTAGTGCTTGTTGGTTTCCACAGGGTTGATGCTTGCTCTGTTTTGCTCGTATTTGGGTCTGTTGCGGCTGGCCTATTTCTAGCCAATTTTTGTTTACAAGCCTGGGGCCTTCTGCTCTTCTTTTGGATGTTTTGGTTTGTTCTTCATGGTTAGGTCTCTTGGGGTTTGATCTGTTAAATTTGGCGAGGCAAGTTGCTGCGGCTGCTTGCTTTGATGTAGTTTCTTCACTGCACGCATTTGTTTCCTTACTGCTACGGTTTACACATGGTGGGCTATCCTCCCCGAGTTTTGTATGGGATGGTGCTCCAGGTGACTGTTGAGCGCCTATTAGGTTATCTTTGCTCAAGTTATCTTTGCATAGGATGAGCTATCTTTGCACAGGTTCTGCTGCGGTTGTTAGGTGCTGAAGATTTCCTCCCATAGGTCTGCACCCTGTCTCGATTTTTGGAGGGGCATGCTGCTGCAGTTTTGAAGGGGCCCTAGACCTTGTTTCCTTTTATATGGCTAGTTCTTTTTTGATCTTGAATACAAGGTCTAGCTGGTGGATGTGGGAAGCTTCGATTTGTGCAGGGCTAGAATTTGTGCGGTTTTTGTTTCCTCTGTATAGGCCTCTTTTTTGGGTCTTGTTTTTTTCGGTTATCTAGTTGGTATTTTTTTTGTGGGTTTGGGTTTGTAAGGCATGGGGTATGCCCCTTGTATACATGTAATTTTCTCTTTCTTTTATGTTTCATTTGATTACTCAAAAAAAAGAACTATAATTGCACACTGACCCATAATCTCAATACCTTCTTGCATTGAGCTCATGTTATTAAATGCTTACCGTTTCTCCCTATGTTAAGATTCCCAATACCCGTCAATTAAATTTAACTACTGATAATTTAATTTAATCGGTATCTTGATATTCCTTAAACCCTTCTAATTAACTTATTTGACCGTCAGATAATCAAATCCACCTGCAGGGTTTGGCCTAGTCAAAACTTATAAGCTTCCTTAAGGGGGTATCGTCAATTTCAATTTTTCGGGACGTGAATTCTGTTAATAATTAATATTTATTACATAAATAATGCCGCTATCCAACTCACCGGAAATATAGACACATATAAGATCGCACCCTCTAATAAATCAAAATAACAAATATTAAATATATACAAATTAATAATTATTTCAGGATTAAAATAATAATCACTAATCATAATAACCTTGGAGTGTAAATTAATTTAAATAGGTACTATAAAATTAATTACCCCAAATGTCCCGTTCAATACTCATAAAATGTATTAGCACAGAGAGTCGAAACGATAGACGACGCTATTATCTATTCCCCGTAACCAAGACAGGCCTACTAAAACTCCGTGCTACAGTCATACCGATGGTATGTCTATTTCCGTCTAAACTGTGAACGTTAAAACTTATATTCTAGAAGAATCTAAAATCTAATCTTCTATGTGTAAGCCGTACTCTACACACCAGATTAAATACTATATAAAATATTGGACATCAATGTATAACAAAGAAATGATATACATACATTGCTCATAAAGATTCTCATAAAATAAAAAATTAATTTTTTAAAAATTAAATTAAATACTAAAAACATAGTTTCAGTATGCCAACCCTAACAGTTTAACCTCGAATTTTTAGATGATTACACTTTTAGCCCATGACATTCAATAATTGGTAAATCAATGATAAGCTATGCAAATATCTTTCATAACCACTCTAAAAGTCATCAATAATCTTAATCTTAACAAGTTACATGCAAGCCCTTCAATTCTCTCATCTATACAAAAAAATCTCCAAGGTAATCCTCATCCTTTCTCTACAACAAACACTAACTGATGTGTAAGTATATAAAAGTACTCGGGTTCAGGTTACAAGATTAGCGACAAAAATCCACACAGGCTAGAATTTTGGAATTGGATTAGGATAGGACCAAAACCCTAAGATTCAATGTGAAACTCTACATAGAATAGAATTCTCTAATATTGAATTTTTGAAATCGAAAATCATAAGCAGTCATAAAATTATAAGTTAGTCCAAGAGGATAGAGAAATTATGAAAAAGACTCAAACTGAACCCAAGTGTAAATTTACACAATCTTTTAATTAAAAAAGAACGAAACTCTAAGACCCAAGATTTAAGCCCCAAACCCTATAGAACACTTGATATCAAAATTCGAAACCTAAAACCATATAAAATCATAGGATCACAATTCTATAAATTAACCCAATAAAAATCATAGATACTAGAAAGATAAGAAATAAGGCCCAAATATAAACTCAAGCCCAAAAATTTAGAATAAGCACAATCCCAACAAAAGGCCTAACGAAAACTCCAAAGCCCATATGTTTTAATAACTCCTAACTAATCTAACCCAAGAAGAATTATAATTATAACCCATAAATTGAAGCCTAAAAAAAAATTCAAGTATGGCCCAAATATATTAAGCACAACCCATAGGGCTCATAAATATTAAGTCCAATCTTGATCAAGCCCAATAAAGATTTAATTCAAGCCCAATAAGATTAAAACCTTTGGCCTAAATTATGACCCAATAACTTAATTAATTAAAATAAGAATTTAAAAATAATACAAAATAAACAAAATAAGAAAAATGACCAAAATACCCTTGCATGGTTGGTCATATGGCATGTTTGCTATGTATCAAAATTTTGCTTTTCTATAAAAAGAATCGCATGATGACAATTTACAAATAAGATTAAATAATTATAGGAAAATCAAATTAAAAATTAAATAATATATATATTTATATATATTAAAATATGAAAAAGTAAATTAGGAAGAATAAAAATGCAATAATATTAAACAAACTAAGTAAAACTTAGTACACCAAAATTCAAACTGGTTATGTTAATTCCTGTAAAATTCAAGTTGACTGAACTGAGGATTTTGGCAGATTTTGGTGTTTTTCTATAAATATCAAAGGCTGAGATATTTTGATGGAGCTTTCTTCTAAGTTACGTTTCGGTTTTCCCCTGCCTTATCTCTAGATTTCTGAGGTCCCGGGACTCAGTTTTCAGCAATTTGACTATGGATCGTTGATGTTGGTGCAGAGGGCTTTGTATATATCCGGACATAATTTAGTTTCATCGAGGTTCGATTTTCGAGCCATCGGATTTCGACCCAACGAGATAGGATTCTAGACCCTACTACTGTATGAGGGGGATATATGTAATCGTGTATGCTTTCACCGGGAAGAATTGCATCAAACGTGATTTTCATGTGTAAACCTTTGTTTTTGGGTAAACAGTTGGTTTTTACGCCTTTTCTCCGTTTTTATACATGATTCGAGTGTGTTGACATCCGTGGTTTTCAAAAGATGTTTGAAAACGAGGTATTTTGTGAAAATGGTGAAAAACGTGATTATAGAGATTTGGAGCTAACCCGTGGGGTTGTGTGGTATTTTATGAAAATGGTGAAAAACGTGATTATAGAGATTTGGAGCTAACCCGTGGGGTTGTGTCTCACCTTTTAACCGTTTTGTTGGAAATGGTTTTAGATCTCCATTTTGATGGATTGGATCTCTTTTATACATGTGTTGTATAAACTGTTT
>JAUMHN010436129.1:0-11816 GCA_032360265.1 Heliamphora ciliata
CCTAGAAAATAGGACATTGCCTTCATCATTGCTACAACCTTCGGGTTCACATAGTTTTTCTCCTTATTTATCAGAACTTAGATAGATTTAGTCTCATCAAAGTCAAACCCATTTAGAAGGAGGTCCTCTTCCCCATGTTGAATCTCGAGTAGCGGGGTAGTGTCATTGATCGGGGTCATCAAGCCAATTTCTCCCAAAATAGTGACAGTTACTCCTTCCCTGATTAGCTTCACCTTTTGGTGCAGAGTTGACGAAAGTGCTCTAATGGTCGAATCATGTAGCCACAGTCTTCCCAAAAAAAGATTAAACGAGGCCAGCACATCAAAAATATAAAATTCCACCTCACTTTCCAACGTCCATACTATCACGACGAAGGTCACCAACCCCAACACGTCTCTTCTTGTGTTGTCGTGTGCACGTACTCCTTGCGTGCTCGGTTTAAAGTCTTGCATCTTCAGTCCCAAATAGTTAGCCGTTCGTAGTGGGCATACGTTGAGAGCTGAACCATTGTCAACCAAAATGATCGGCACCCATTTTCCCAAACACTAGATGGTTAAGTGCAATAGTTTGTTGTGAGACGGTCCCTCGGTCAGAAAGTCTTTGTCACTAAAGGCAATAACATTGGTCTGCTTCTCAGGTATAAGCATTCCAACTAACTGATAGGGAGATATGTCGATAGGGATGTCCACACTGTTCAAAGCTTTCAAGATGGCATGTCGGTGCTTATGGGATGCCATAAGTAACCCTCAAATGCTCACATTGGCTTGTGTCTTCTTAAGTTGCTTCAAGACTACGTCCTCTTCTTCATTGTTCTGCTTCTCTATTTGCTTCTTTGGCTCTTTCATGCCCCTACATGGTTACCCCTTCTCTAACTGTGCGGACTAAAAATGCCTCCCGCTCATTTTCAGATGCTCTATTTGCTCTTCAAGTTTCCATAATCCTTTAAACTAGTCAGCCACTTCTCGAATCTCGTTCACCAGATATCCTTTCTCTCAGAAGGGCCAAAAATTGTCTGTGCTAGCTTTCTCTCCATTGACTCCATCTCCTAAAAAATCTTCCTCAATTCCCATCACATTTCGCGAAAACTAATTAGATTCTTTGCCGATGTCAGTCTCTAGTTTAAAGAGTTGTGGCAGTGATATCCTATCAAATGGATCTTCATAATTGTATAGTGGAAGAGGACCCCAAGGTTCTCACGGGCCTCCATGGTCATATGATTCTTCGATAATCGGGTGTCATTCCTGTACATCCTCTCCTTCATCATATTTTATGTCCACAAATTCCTGCTCTATTTCTCCTAACTCCCACATTCCGTTGTCTTCATGGTACTCTACTTCGAGAGAGCATAAAATTGGATCCTCGGGTAGAGGTATTCTCAGTTTCGGCTCATGGAGAGGAATAATGTATACGAAAGGGTCAAACACAAAACCTGCAGTTCCCAACAAATTCACGTAGGGTGAATTCTCTTCCCACTTCTTTTCCTCAGTTTTCTTATAGACTGGTGGATCTTCTTCCTGCTCACTTTCACTGCCAGCCTCTTTTCCATTTAAAGACTCTTCTATCTCTGATACTATCTTTCATGTCTCTTCTGTTCTAAAACTCACGTTGGCTTCTCTATACCAAGTTGTCCCTTGGTACCAGGTTGTATCGTTATTTGAAACAGTCAGGACATGCCAATTGATGTTGATCCCTACTTCCTCCAACTTGTCTAATACCTCAAGATGGGCCAGATCCTCCCACAAATGCCCAATTTTTTCATCCTCCTCATCATCACCATTGGCAGGGGAGGAACTTCTTCTTCATAGACGATAAAGATCAAAAAGTTATCAAAACCATCGTCGATCAAATCCTGAATAAGGTCGTTAATCAGCAACACCTCCTGCCCAGACGATAAATCCGCAACCGGCTTTAGTACTATTACGGAGACTATAAATTTAGTGGGATCAAAACCTTCCGACCCTTTTTCAATGGCATTCACATTTTGCTGGCTTGCATGATTCAGCAGAGGGTTGGTGGTAACATTCAGTTTCTGAACGACAGTTGGTGGAGGAATTACCTTGTTATCTATCAAGTCTTGAATCTCATGCCAGAGCCTCGTGCAATTGTTGGTTAAATGATCGTGCCCCTAGTGGAAGGCGCAGAACTATGTAGGATTATATCTAGGCGGTAAAGGGTTTGGAGGCATGGATGACTCCAAAGGCTTTAGGAGACCCCCCTCGATCAGCCGACTCAACATGGACGTTAAAGGAACAGTTAGTTGGGTGAAAGTTCTCTTTTGGCTTTGTGGTTAATTTTGGGTGGTTGGCTGAACAGATGGGCTAGCTTGATTCGGGTTGGGATTTAGGGGGTTCACTTCATAGCTTCGATTCACGACATTGGTGGCATTGTTTGGATTATTGGCATACGAATTTTGAACCATTCTTTGACTCAGTTCTCCCTTCTCAATATCCCCAGACTATAGGGCATCCTCTTTTTGTATCCTGGCATCAAAAACTTGCTCAAACATCATCAACGGCTATGTGATCAGATACTTAGGAAACTGCAGCTGCAAATTCTTCACTATCATTCTTACTTGCTCCTTTTCAGTGGGTCGGTTTGTCTTTTTTACTGCCTTAACCCTCCATCGGGATAAAAATTCAACGAAAGATTCTTTAGCCTCATGGAAGATAGTCTCAAGTTCCCGAGTGGTGACAACGAGCTGGATATTGTAGTTATATTAGTTGATAAATGTAGTAGCAATTTCCTCCCATGTTCCTATCTTTACAACATCTAAAGACATAAACCATTTTGGAGTAGCTCTTGACAAAGACCACTGGAAGAGCTGAGACTTCATCTGATCACTGATCCCCATTAGCGTCAGGGTTCCCACATATATCCTTAGATATGTGGGATATCTAAGGATATATGTGGGGAATTTTAAACTTCTCAGGAAGCTTAGCATCGGGGAACAAATAGTGTCCCTCGACATCCAACATATAATCCTCGATTCGTGGGGCTTTCCTCAAATTCTTCTCGAATTTTTTGACCTTATCAAACAAGATTGATTCCTTCGTGGCTAGGATCTCTGGGATTCTCAACCGAATGGGCTGTGCAACTGCGGGTTGGGCTCCCTCGGGTCCCACATTATCGTCCCAGATATTATCTCCTATTTCATCCTCTTGGTCGTTTAGAACAACTACATTAGGGTTTGTAGCCCGAGTCTGTAAAGATTGGATTTGAGCCTAACACTGAGTTTGGATCCTAACCTGATTGTTACTGTGGTGCTGACTCCCTCAACAGTCCGTTGCAATTCCAAATTACACTCATCATATCTGTTATGGTCAATTTCGGGTGTACCATTAGTAATCTCAACTGATCTACACATCTGAATCTTCCACTCGGAGATCGGGCCCAAGTGCGTATAGGTTCTTCTCTACTCGGAGCTATTATCCTGGGTCTATGAACTGAAAGGGATCACATAAACCAGAAGACTCGTTAGCCAGGCCTAATCTCGAAACAACTTACTCTTGATAGCGGATTAGGAGGACGAGAATTAATCCTAAATGGGGTGCTAACTATACAAACAAAAGCATCAACAAAAGAAAAATCACATCACCCTAAGAGATTTATTGAAACTAAAAGAAGAGGTTCTAAGAAACTATATGCACATGAAAAGACTGGTAGGTCTTCACTTAGTGTACTTTCTGAATAGAGTCAAGAATATACCTCCCAATGCTAGGAATGGTGCAAGGCATGGTCAAACGATATGCAATAACACTTTATGCCACATCTATGGAAGCATGTGGCTAGAAAGCTTGCTAGCTTTCCTAACATAGTCTCGAGACATTAAACAGACTAGGGTATTAGGTAGGCAGAGCAGGGGTTTGAGAACCAAGCACATAAAAATGCAAATGCAAATGCAAATATCGATAAAAAGTTTATAACAAGAACCATCAACATTCAAGTTAAACCCTCTTATGATTTTCTTTTAAAAACATTTTCCCCAACGGAGTCTCTAGAAAAGCTACGGGCATTTTTGGGTCGCGCGGGATGCACCGAATATCTATTGTTTTTAGAAAAAATATTTTTTTCTTTCCAAAATAAGAAAATCTAAGATATTTGAGCATCTTTTTAAAAAAAATAGAGTCGCCACTTGATTTTTGAAAAAAACGAAGAAAAAAAAAAAGAATGTTGCGGGTCTTTTTAAACAAATCATAATCAGAGAAAAAGTGAATTCGGGGCTAAAGTATGAAAAGAAAAGGTGTTAGGCAACCTTTTCTCCCAACTATGAGGATGGCCTCTGCTTTGTCAATAGTGATTTTTGTTATAAACTTTTTAAAGGTAACAAATACAGAATGGGAGGTTAAAGCGATTTCAAACAAAAGCAAGCAACGAAACAAAATCCTAACTATGATTCCTAGAGTTATGCAACTTGCTTGTTATTTCTAGATATGCCACGCGTATCGTTTGAGCAAAGAAAAGCAAAAAATATGCGAATAAGTAATAAAATGAACAAACGAGGACCTAAAGGTTATGCAACAATGTTTTTGCCTCTAACATACTGTGAACATGCTATATAAAATAAATAGAGAAGACTCAAGTACTATTTTAAGCTACTAAACATACATAAAAACCCACAGCCGTGGCAACTAATGTTGCTGCCATGACAAACGAAGTCACAAAATAGATATCTGCGGGTGTTTTGGGTCTTGCGGGATGCACCAGATATTTATTGTTTTTATAAAAATATTCTTTTCTTTTCAAAACAAAAAAATTCAAGATATCTGAGCATCTTTTTTAGAAAAATGGTGTCGCCACTTGATTTTTGGAAAAAATAAAAAAAACCAAAAAGAATGTTGTGGGCCTTTTAAAAACATAACCAGAGAAAAAGATGATTCGGGGGTTAAGGTACGAAAAAGAAAGGTGTTAGGCACCCTTTTCGCCCAATTGTGAGGTTGGCTTCTACTTTATCAATATTGATTCTTGTTGTAATTTTTTTAAAGGTAATATATATAAAACGGGAGGTTAAAGAGAGTTCAAACAAAAGTAAGCAACAAAACAAACTCCTAACTATAATTCCTAAGGTCATGCAACTTGGTTGTTATTTCTAAATATACCACATGTATCCTTTGAGTAAAAAAAAGCGAAAAACATGCGAATAAGTGATAAAATGAACAAATAAAGGTCTAAGGGTCATGCAACAATATTTTTGCCCCTAACATGCTATAAACAAGCTGTACAGAATAAACAATAGAGACTACAACATCACATTTAAGCTACTGGTTATGCAAAAAACTAATGGTCGTAGCAACAAATGTTGCGGCCGTGACAAATGTATGATTACCGCGATGAACAAAATGAAAAATCTCATGGCCGTGACAAATAAAAGTCATGGCCATGGTTTTTAGGGGTACATAAAGGGTATAAACAATGCATAATGCTTAAAACAGGCTCAAATGAACATGATGCATAGGACAGAGACCATAACCTATTAATTCTGGGTTAGATCGACCATCATTCATCCTCTATACAAGCAATAACTCTAAACAGAATATATGGGATATAAAAATGAACAACATAATGCTTAAAACACATTTTCATGTCACTGGACTCACAAAAACTCACGGCCGTAGCAAAAGGATATAGCAGACGTAACAAAATTGAAAGAAAAGATGCGGCCGTTATGTTTGTAGATCTACAAAACATAGGGAAATGATGTATACAGGATGGAGACCATGACCCATTTAATCTAGGCCAGATTTGTCATTCATTTTTCATCAAGAACATTAACTATGATACAGAATATGCAAAACAGAATAAAGAGAAAAAAGACCTTAAAGATAAAGGGATGACGAAAAGTTTTTAAAATGGTATTCGTGCTTTTAGCTGTGCAAGAAACGTCGTGGCTGTAACAATATGATGTTGCGGCCATGAGAAACAGAGGTAGAAAAAGTGTCGGTCAAGTGTACAAAACAAATGGCCGTTACTATAGGTTTAACTAAACACTCGGCCGTGATATTGAAAGGTTGCGGCCGTCATGTTTTTATAACTACAGAATATACAGAAAGAAAGGTGTACAGAATGAAGACCATGACCCATTTGATTTAGGCCAGATCTACCATTTGTTACCCAATAGAAAGATAAACTAAGGTACAGAATAGTGAAAATGCTTAACAGAGCAATAAGAGGATATAAAATCTTGAAATAAACAAATATAAGAGTTTTAAAGAGAGTTTTCATATTTTTAGCCTTGAAAACAATGTCATAGTCGTAACAATATGATGTTATGGCCGTGAGTAAATAAGGCATAAATGTATTGGCCCTTCGTGTGAATATCCACCTCGAATAGTCCCTCATGGGTGAGAATAGGCTATCTCCAAACCAATACGGGCACTACGAACTCCTTCAATGCGAGCAAGACCACAAAAGAAGCTCGAAAAGTGCAGAATAGATGGGGGAACATCGAGTGGGGGAGTATTTGGGCAGAGCTTGGGTCTCCAGGTTTTTCTTCTTCTTGTTCTGCTTGGAGATGCCGCCTATTTATAAGCAAGGCAAGCAACACAGAACCCCTCTGGGATGCTGCCACCTGTCCAAAAAGGGGTAATAGTGACGGTCGCTACCTTTTTACTTTTTTACAGTGACAGTCGCCACCTTTATGGTGATGAAAAGGACAACCGCGACTTTTTAAAGTCGCGACAGGATACACAAGCAGCGGCAGTGACAAAAAAAGTTATGGCTTCGTTTAGGGTTTGTAAAAAGAATACGACCGTGACACAAATGTCACGGCCTAAGGGTTTGTAGGATTTTTTCTTGAATTTTGAACCATATTCGTGATTTTACTTGCTTAGAAGTATCTTTATGGTGATGAAAAGGATAGCTACGACTTTCAAAAGTCACGGCTAGGATAAAAAGATGCGGCCATGACAAAGGAAGTTACGGCCTGGTTTAGAGTTTGCAAAATAACCCCCCTCTAGGATGCTGTCATCTGTCCAAAAAGGGGTTATAGTGACAATCGCTACCCTTTTACTTTTCCACAGTGACGGTCGCTACTTTTATGGTGATGAAAAGGATAGCTGCGACTTTCAAAAGTTACGACTAGGATAAAAAGATGTGGCCGTGACAAAGGAAGTCACGGCCTGGTTTAGGGTTTGAAAAAGGTCACGGTCGTGACATTCACGGCCTGGATGCTGTTTGGTGGTTTACTTGGGCCTTGAGCCATATTAGTGATTTTTCTTGCTTGGACGTATCTTTGAGCATGATTTTCATACTTTCGTCATTAGAGCGCATTTGAGACGGGTGCGTAAGACTCGGCTTGATCAGATTGAGGTGTCTACACCTACTAAAGAGATAGAAGGGGCAACTGTTTTTAAGCCTGAAAATGAATGGACTGAGGTTGATGTAAGAGAGATGCAAAAAATGCTAAGGCCATGAACTTATTGTATTACTCTCTTGACCCTAATGAGTACAATAGGATCTCCACATGTGACACTGCCAAAGAGATATGAGATAGACTTGAGGTTACCCATGAGAGAACCAACCAAGACAAAGAATCTAAAATTAGCATACTTGTTCATAACTATGAATTGTTTAAGATGAAGTATGATGAAACAATCTCTGAGATGTTTACTAGATTCACTGACATCATAAATGGACTAAAATCTCCTGGTAAGGTATATATTAATACAGAAATGGTGAGTAAGATTCTAAGGTGTATGCCAAAGAGTTAGGAAGCCAAGGTGAGAGCTATTTAAGAGGGTAAAGACCTTACCACTCTTAGCTTGGAGGAGCTTCTTGGGTCACTCATGACTCGTGAAATGTGTTGGAGGCAAAACTGTCAAGATCATTATTTTTGTAAATAGTTTTTGATAAAAGAAATAACTGGAAGGGCAATCGCCAAAATAGGCTCCAGATAAAACTTTTGATACCAAACGATCAAAATAAAAACTCGTGCCACCACAGTTAATTTAGAAGAATACCTTTTTGGTCGATTCTCTAACTACGATTTTTGATTCCAAGTTGAAGCTCCTGTCAAACCTTTTATTGTATTCCCTTATACGATTCCCGAACGTAGTGTGAGCTATGATCCTTCGAGAACTCGTACCAACATAACCTGGTCAGCTTTAGTCTTGAAGACAAGTTATGAATTTAGTTTAATCAACCTCCATATTTATAGGGCTACAACAGGGACCTGTGGAGTAATTATAACAAAGACTTCTAGTGTAACCGAGATACGTATCCAGCGATTTTCACAATTAAGAAAACCTCTCAGCGGTATCTGTAATTATGAAAACTATGCAGCTGTCTCTGCAATTTTTATAAAATACTAAATTACAATTCACACCACTAAAGATCTGTAATTACACTCTAAGCTACAATCTCAAGATCATCTTACATTCAGCTCCTATTATTAAATCCTTAACTCATCTCCCCACGTTAAGATTCTCGATACCTGTCAATTAAATTTAATTACTGACAATTTAATTTAATCGGCATCTTAAAATTTCTTAAGCCCTTCTGCTTAACTTATTTGACCGCCGAATAATAAAATCCACCAGTAAGGTTTGGCCCAGTCAAAATTTATAAACTTCCTTAAGGGGGTATCATCAATCCTGAACTATCGAGACGTGGATTTCGTCAATAATTAATATTCTCCATATAATTAATACCACTATCCAACTCTCCGGGAATATAAACTCATATAAGATCGCACCCTTTAATGAATCAAAACAACGAATATTAAATATATACAAATCAATAATTTTTTCAGAATTAAAAGCATAAGCACTCTCATAATAATCTTAGGGTGTGAATGAATTTATATAGTCAATATAAAATTAATTACCCTAATGTGTCCTATTCAATATACACAAAGTGTACTAGCACAGAAAGTCAAAACAATAGATGACGTTATTATCTGTTCCTTATAACCAAGCCAGGCCTACTAAAATTATGTGTTACAGTAGTATCGATGGTATGCCAATTTTCATCTAAACTGTGAACAAAAACTTATATTGTACAAGAACCTAAAATAAAGTCTTTTGTTACAAGCCGTACTCTATACACCATATTAAATACTGTCAGAATAAAGAATATCCATGCATAATATTAAAGAAATGATATTGTATATATTGCTCATTAAGATTCCCATAAAATGAAAAATTAATTTTATTAAAATAAAATTAAATACTAAAACCAAAATAAAATCCATAGTTTTCAATATACAATCCTAACATTCTCCAACTGATACTCAAAATTATGCTGCCATACATCTGACTTTCATACCTTCTACATGACTATCAAAAGTTTTAGCCAGTAGTCTCTTTGTAAAAGGATCTGCATGGTTGTCTCCTAATACAATCTTGGTCAAAGCAACATTACCCCTCTGTACAATTACTAGTATTAGGTGATACTTACACTCAATGTGCTTTCTTTTCTTGTTGACTCTTGGCTCATTCGAGTTTGCTCCAACAGGAAGTTGCTGAGTCAAACGACCTCCTTAGCTGCTTCAGGAGCTACCAAGTACTCGGCCTCCATGGTGCAATCAACAATACAAGTCTGCTTGATACTCCTCCAACTTATATCTCTACCTCCCTAGGTAAACACATATCCTGAGGTAGACTTATGAGAATCTTTGTCTGATTGAAAATCTAAGTCTGTGTACCCTAAAGATACTAGACTGTCTGCCTAGTAAACCAACATATAATCCCTAGTCCTTTTTAGGTACTTAATTATATTCTTCACCGCAGTCCAACAACAAAGCAGATGTCAGGTCTAGTACAAAGCATAGTATACATTAGGCTTTCTACTGCCAAAGCATAAGGAACTGCCTTCATCTTCTCTATCTCATTAGGTGTCTTAGGACACTAATCTTTGGATAGAGTGACTCCATGCCTGAAAGGGAGAAATTCTTTTTTAGAATCCAGCATACTAAAACGAGAAAGAATATCATCGGCATACTTTGCTTGTGATAAGCCCAACTTCATTTATTTTCAATCTTACACAAATTTGATCCCTGGAATGTGACTACCTTCTCTCAAGTCCTTCATATCGAATTGTCCAGATAACAATACTTTTACCATAGATAATACCCCCACATGGTTTTCGATGAGCAAGATATCATCTACATAAAGTACTAGAAAGATCACCACGCTTCTGTCACGCTTCTTGTACATACAGGACTTATTTAGACTCTGATCAAAACTATAAGACTTTATGAGTTGATCAAATCGAGTATTCCAAGATCTCAATGCCTGCTTAAGTCTATAAATAGATCTCTTAAGCTTGCACAACATGTGCTCCTGATCCTTCGCTATGAAACCGTCTGGTTGTACAATATAGATACACTCATCAAGACTTCCATTAAGGAAAGCTATCTTGACATCTATTTGCCAAATTTTATAATCAAAATGAGCAGCAATGGATAAGAGAATTTGGATTGACTTAAGCATGGCTACCGGTGAAATGATTTTCTCATGATCGATCCCTTTTTTCTGAGTAAATCCTTTTGCAACATGCCTACCTTTGAAGGTTTTAACCTTCCCGTCTACTCTTCTCTTCCTCTTATAGATCTACTTGCATCCAATGGGTTTTATCTCTTTGGGTAGTTCTATAAGTTTCTAGACCTAATTAGAATATATAGATTCTATCTCTGAATTCATTGCCTTTTTCCAAAGATCTGCATCTTTGTCCTGAAGTGCTTTATTGTAGTTATAAGGTTCGATATCCAATTCTGTCGAGATCTTGTCAAAAGACTTTCACAAGAGCATATACTGATCAGGTTGATGAACAATCCATCCACTACAGCGAGGCACTACTTGTGTTTGTGTACTAGTAGTAACACGCTATGTAGAATCTGAACCATGTACATCAGCACCCCGTTCATGATTTGCACATATCCCGATAATCCTCTCACTACGACGAGGCAATGGGATATCAATAACTTGCGGTTCCTCTTCTGTTATACTGGTATTTTCTCTCATTTTTTATAGAATAATATTACTTTTGAGCCTATGGTCCATAATATAATTCATTCTCAAGAATTAAGTATTGGTAATAACAATGACCTTCTGATCCTTTAGGATTATAAAATAGACCACCCTTCCTTCTCTTGGGATACCTCACAAAGAAACAGACTTATGTCTCAAACTAAGCTTACGTCTGATCTACAATTCTGTGGGAGTGGAAGGTACTGATTTAGAAAGTACCAAGTTCAGAATGTAAGCCGCTATCTCTAATGTGAGTCCCCAAAACGAATCGGATAAACCTGAATAATTCATCATAGACCTTACCATCTCCATAACAGTCCTATTCCTTCTTTCTGCTATACCATTCTCCTGCGAAGTACCCGGTGCAAACAACTGGGATATAATCCTTTTTGATGACAAGTAGTCCCTAAACTCTCCAAAGAGATACTCCCTACCACAGTCGAATTGTTGTGATTTGATACTTTTACGCAAACGCTTCTTCGCCTCCACCTTGAATTTTTTGAATTTCTCACGATATTCAGACTTACCGTGCATCAGGTAAATGTATTCATACCTTGAATAGTCATTAATGAAACTGACAAAGTATTCAAAGCCACTTCTAGCCCGAATTATCAGAGGACCACATACATCAGAGTGAACCAGTTCCAACGGTTCTTTGGCTCTATAGCTTTTAGCCGAAATGGGCTTCTTGATCATCTTACCCTTTAAGCAGAATTCACATACTAAAAGTGCCTTTATTTTTAATGAACTCAAAAGTTAATCTTCCACCAATCTATTTATCATTTTTAGATTAATATGACCCAAGCGTAAGTGCCAAAGAAACGTTTGGTTCATTAAAGAATGAAACTTTCT
>JAUMHN010436140.1:0-11814 GCA_032360265.1 Heliamphora ciliata
TATAAAGAGCATTTTTCAATGTACCACGACAGATAAATTGTTTTCCAACCATAATACTGCATGAAAGCTTATTAAAATAAACAGAATATCCATCATTCCCCAAACTGGAAACCAAAACTAAGTTCCGCCTGATTTGGGGTACATATAAAATTTTCTTCAAAATTAAATTTTTATTTTTACTGAAATAAAAAACTACTTCTCCCACTGCAACATCAGACACCTGTGAGTCATTCCCCATCTGAAGGTAGACCTTGCACTCTCTAAGCTGCCTGGTTATCAGGAACACCTGCAAAGAATTGCAGACATAATTAGTGGCTTTCGTATCTACACACCAGGTTTTCGTAGATACAATCACTAAACTTGATTCAACTACTAGATAAAAAGCAACACCTGCAACTTGCTTGTTCTTCCGGTCAGGACAGTCCCTCTTCTAGTGTCCTGGTTTCTGACAAAAATAGCACTTGTCCTTAGGCGCCTTTACCTTCGCCTTGGTAAGAAATGGCTTAGCCTTGCCAACCTTCTTTGCATTTTCCTTTTGCTGCTCTTGCTTCTTCTTCTTGCCACCTCTTGGCCTAAAAGTAGAAGTCTTTTCAGCAACAAATGCATGGGTCGGCTTGCGGATAACACCTTTCGCTGCCTGTAGTTCTTTCAACAATTCAGCCAGAGAAAAATTCAGTTTGTTCATAGTGTAGTTTAGGCAGAATTGTTGAAATGAAACAGGCAGTGACTGGAGCAGGATATCGATTTGAAATTCTGCATCGATTTTCGCTCCAAGGACCTTCAGCTCGTTAAGAAGACCGATCATCTTCAAAACATGGTCCTTAACAGGTGAACCCTCAGCCATGGTTGTGTTCATGAGAGCTTTCATGGTCATCTGCCTTACTGTTTGACCCTGATCACCAAACATTTTTGTAAGGTTCAACATGATCTCAGCCGCAGATGTCATAGACTGATGCTGGCATTGCAGAACATTCGATATAAATGCCAAGATGTAACAGCTAACCATTCGATCAGCCTTCTTCCACTTCTCATAAGCTTGGATCTCCTCTTCGGTGGATCCATCATGAGGAGCGGGAGGGCAAGGGTCATACAATACAAACTTATAGTCGTCAGAAGCTAAAACAATATCTAGGTTCCGTTTTCATGTGATAAAGTTTGATCCAGTAAGTTTATGTTTCCTTGAGAATTGCCGCTAGTGGATTGAAAGATCCCATTATTAAAACCAGAAAAACAAAGAGAAATTTTTTTTAATTCTTTTATTAAATTAGGTTCCCTCAACCTTTTAATTTAAAAAGAATTATTGGCAGCCCGAATCCTTCGTAATTAAGCAGGCCACGTAGTGTGGACGTCTACTAATCAACACTCATTCGGACAGACATGCTAGTCTATTAATTTACTACCGGAACCAAATATCATAATAAAAAACCACCGGCCCAGAGTCACATCAATTGATAGGCCACGTAGTGTGGACGTCTAATAATCAACGAACAAAGAACTAGTAGATTTTTCATTTCTTGAAATATGACATTTCATGTAAATTAAATAGCCAATAAATTTTGGTCCCCACAAATAAAAACAGTAACTCCTTAGGGAGGATATTTTTATTCACAGGTTAAGTGTATAACCATTACTCTTATTTTGAAAATAACGTGTCAAAACCCTAGGCCCGGTGTGAACGAACCCTACTTCGCACTATTCTCAAATCTATTTCTTTCGAAGATTTGTGCCGAAGATACCATGACTATAGCCCTTCCGTATGGAAATCGAAAGTCGAAGCCGGCGCGCGAGCTATAATTGTATCTCCTACGAACGTGTAATGGAGACCGTATAATTTATCTGTGACTAAACCCTTCTCCTACTTAATATTTTAAAATTCGAGAGTTTTTTCTTTTTGTTCATTTCAAACGATTAAACATATTTTAATTTTTGATTAAAATAAATCCGATTTTAATCAATTAAATTATTTCTTATTTAACCATAATAAAATAAATAAAAAGCTTCCTTATTTAATTTTGCGGAAGAAATCAATTACCTGGTTTTTAATTAAAAAACCTTAATTAATTTTAACACAAAAATTAAATAAATAATTATCTATTTATTTTCCCATTTTAAAAAATTGCTAGGATTATTTATTTTATAAAACTATTTTTCCTAATATACTTCCGATAATTAAAATCATACATAAAAGAAAAAATAAATAAAATAAAAAACCATCCACGCAATTTAAATAAAAAAAATAATTAAATAATTAAATAACGACAAAAATAAATATAAGTAGTCGTTATGATCCGGTCCATCCGTTTAATTTTTTAATTCGACGGTCTCGAATTAAAGATTAAACGCCTAGAGTTTTGGAACCCTAATCGAGCCGTCAAAGACCCGAACTTTCTCCTCAGCCTTCGGACCACCGTCACAGCCTCGGATCACCGCTGGAACATTAGAAAAAGCCAAAAAAAGCTGAGCCAAACAGCCCCCAACAGGGCCAAAATTCCTGCTTGCCGCCGCCCCTAATGCTGCCACCTTTAGTGCCCCGTTTGCCCGCCTTGCCGTTAAAATTGAAGCCCAAAAAAATTATGGTAGGTAGATGACTTCGTCCACTGTATCTCTGCAAAAAATCGCATCAAAATTCGAAGCCAAAGTGCTCCAAAAAAATCCCAAAACAACCGGGTCAATGTAGCGGCGCCACTGTGCGTGGCCAGCTTTGAAGCAACTTTTCACCCCTTTGCTGCCGTCGTCGAACCGCAACCGAACCACCATCGGATAGCAAACGGACAACCTTAATTTCAGCAAAAAAATCGCATAAAAAAAGATTACCGAAAGCCCCAAAAACGATCCCCAAGGATGGCGCCACTGTTCTGCCGAACAGGCCATGCCGCCGCTGCCTTGTCTTTCTTCTTTCGTTTTCGTTTCTTGTTTTGCATGATCCGATTACAATATTAATCCAGAAAAATAGAATGAAATAATTGATTACATTGTCAAAAACCTATACCCCACGTAGGAGGTGTTCAACCGTTCTAATCTCGAAACAAAACCGTCGAGATAAGCGATTTAAAAAATATATATAAACCATGCATTCATTCATGCATTCATATAACCGGATCATAATGACATAGGTTGCAAAACAAAGGTTAGCACAATGGTTTTTCATGAAAAACGTAACCTTGGCTCTAATACCATTATTGCAGCGAAAATAAAAATTTTGAACCGACGTCGTGACCGTAAAAAAACGGCGTACGCATTTTTCATGAAAACCGAGAACTATATTAATCTTAATAGTATAATACCTTTATAAAACTTGTCGAAAAGCTTCAATAAATCCTGAATATGTTGAAGACGACCTTGCAACCTTCTCACGTATGTCCCAGACGCACTACGACGATCACGATGTGTGGGCACCGATTCCGATCGAAGTTTTTTTCTCCTCTTGGTTTCTTCTCACACTTATCTCCAAAAGGCAAAAATAAATTTCCAAAAGGGAGAAGAGGGGTGGTGGCTAGGAAGAGGGATTAGGATTAGGTTTTGGCTCTTAATCATATATATTCCCATATTCTCACTTAAGATATGTATGGCATATATCTTTACCTTCCAAAAAAAATAGCAAGAGATATATATATATCATTAAACCAAATACTCATCCCCTAATTAGTGCCAGCCACCTATGGAGCAATCTCTAGGTGTGCCAAAAATCAAAATCGCCCCTCAACAATTAATTTAATTCATGAATGTCCCCGGCGACAAAATCGGCATTCTAATTAAATTAAATAATTACCGAAACCAATAAGAAAAATATCTGTGCGTAAAGTGGACTATGTGAGGGATCACGAGGAAGTATAAGACTTGTGCTAACCGTACGAGAAAACCGAATATCCCTAACTCTGTCCCCGAGTTAGATCCTTTCTCGTACGAACCAGAACTTATTCCACTAAAGGTCCTGACTCAACTCTCGGCCCTAACTCAAATTATGTCTTGAGTTTTCAATTATCAAATGTACAGAATTCTCCACACGTTTAAGTTATGAATTCCCGATAAATAAATTAGGTTACTGACAACCCAATTTAATTATCGTCTTTTTCTTGCAACTGCACCGCTTAACCTTTTGATATGCTGGATCCAAAAATTCACTGTACAAGTTTAGTATAATCAAACCTATAAGAAAAGCACACGAAGGGAAACTCCTCAACCTAAATCGGATGTGGTTTCTGTCAGCTGATTATCAATCATCGAACAAATAATGCCAGTACCCAATTCATCGGTATTGTTGATCTCATGGAGGAAATCTCAGCCATTGACGACTCAAAGTACTGTACATCATCTGAACACAATTAATCAATCACTTTGGGATTAAGAGTTCGTGCAATACATGATAATACGGAATGTGGATCAATTCATATAGTCAGTATAGAATCGATCATCCCGTTGATCCCACTCAATACGCTCCAAGTGTACTAACACATCGAGCTTGAACATCGAATTATCTAAATCTGAATTCGATCCATTTGACCCAGCCAAGACCAGCTACTATAACGATATATTACAATCATACCAATGGAATGTCCAGGTCCATTACGATTGTGAGCCTACCTGTATAATATGTCAGAACCTTTGACCCGATCTTCCGTGCAGCACGCACTGAGTCAAATACTAGACATAATATACGGACTATGCATTCATGCATCGCAAATATAAATATGAAACCATAAATGCAAAACCATCTCAAATATTTCTCATTAATATGACAGGGATCCAGAATAAAATACATAAAAAGCATGACTTTTCAGTATACATTCCTAACATCATTACCTTTTTATCGTGGAATTTTATTGTTTAGAAATCGGGACATTACAAATTGATATCGGAGCTATAGGTTTGAATACATAGAAACAATGGGAATGGCTGATTCATTACGTGTGAGCTTGCATTGATGTATGACATTCATGTAGTGGTGTGTTAGTAGGAAATATCATGGATATACTTGACATTTGCATGCTATGTGATACTTGGGTATGAAAGTTGGATCTTTGGGATGATGTGTCTTGCACTCGGGCATTCGGTCGACTAGTTCAGGGTTTGAGTTAGAAAGATGTTTGGCCGACGTCCATTCTAGCTAGAAATCTAAATGAGTTACCCAAATTGGTCTTTCATTCCTAAGGGTTCTTCTCGGTATGTGGATATGTGTAAACGTGACGTGACTTGATGATGGTTAGTATGTTTACCTGGCTTTAGATTGTTAAGTCTTACCTAGTTGGGTTTGGTGATATTCTTGTAATAGGAGTTATGCATATGGGGCCAGGACGAGTCGTGGTTAGGTCGTAGTATGGGTTGTGGGAATGCGACACGGTTGCTAGTGATTGTAATGAAGGTAAGCTTGTGAGATGAGTATTGATCATTTTGTATATGTTGAAACTCGTTTGTAGATTGTAGTACATACATGGGTTGGTGGTGACCATAGATAGTGGCCCGTTGTGTTTCTGTGTTACCATTAGCCTTATGATTAGGCATGGTAGGGTGTCAAAAACCTCTCGAAGGTTATCTGCTATGGTTGAGTATGCGATGTGATTTTAGGGCGCGTTAAGGATTATGTACGTCATGAGCTATACTATGTCTTGAACCGTGTACTCGAGAATGGGGTCTGGACGAAAACATAGTGGATGGGAGCATAATAATCATCGACCCAACATCCTTTAAAAATTGTGGACATAAATGATTTTGGGAGGATCCCTCTCCTGGTGGAGCGTTGTTGGTAGGCTTCATGGTGCTTTGTAGCTTTGAAAGCTTATTTAACACCTCCTATGTGCTATCCCTAGCGGGATGCTGAACCACGTTCCTTATTGAGATTCGATAGTTGAGTTACGGGTGCGTAAGCTCAGAGGTGTGTTTCAGTGGGTTAATAGTGAAGTTGCAGGTGTGTTGGTTTTGGTTACGGTTCTAGTGTGTAACGAGTGTAAATCATTTGAGAATCCCATGGGAGTAAAGGATTGTGGTTTTGATTGTTATCAGTATGGTTAGTAGATCGTGTTCGGGAACAGTGTTTGGTGAGTGTAGGCCTGGAGGAAGCTATGGTGTGAGTAGTATCAGATCTTTTGCAAGATGATGTCGTCATTTTAGTGTTCCCCCTATAAGTGCTAAGTGCATGGAATTTGAGAAATCGTGGTAGGTGTTGATGGGGGGGTTGTGTTGTTTAGCCGTTGGGAGTTGTGTTAATGCAATGCAACCTTGTAAGGAGAAGCCTTGGGATAATGTGAGTGTGTAGTGTTATGCCTTTATGGATACCCAGTGATGGACTTGTGGATGTGCGAGACGCGTTGTTTGGGTGTAGAGAAGTTAATGGTATTCAAGATGTATGAACGGGGTTTGAACTTGAGAACTTAGTGTAACAAGTGGTACAATTATCGTGATTAGGGTTGACAACATTTGTATGCTAGTAGCAGATGTTAACTCAAGGACAGATGGATAGTGTTTTCTTGACCCGAGTACTTGATGGGTACCTAGAATATGATATGTTGAGTGAAAGCTTCTAGTTGACCTTTTCTTTTCTCTAGGCAGAGTAAGAGCTAACTGGTAGACAGTTTTCCTGTGTGAACTGTTTTATCCTTGTTGGATGTGAATTTTGTGACCTTTGATTGATTCTTGGTTTAGAAGATTTCTGAAAGGATGAAAATCCCCATGGATTGTATACCCTTGTTGTGATCCTTAGGGTTATGCCTTATGAGCTTGTACCACTACGATCGGGTGGTTATAGGACTGATTTCTCGTGGTTTCCTGGTGAAGAGTTGGTTGTTCTAATCTATGAGTGTGAGTGTTCGGGTTGTGTCCTTTAAGATATCGAGTTTGTAAACCTAGAGTGCCTGTCCCTTTCTCTAATGGAGAAGCTAGTGTTGAGATTTAGAACCTATGTCTACATAGGCTAGATGAAGGTTGTTTGACAGATATATATAATCGGTGTTTTGGTTTGTGCGATAATGTTGATATCCTTAGTTCTTGTTAGAATGAGATTTGTGCTGAAATTTTTGTGACCGTGTTGTTCACCTTGTGTGACCTTAGTAGTCCTTCATGAGTTTTAATTGGCATTTGTTGGTGTTTGGAGTTACTTAGTTATCACAACGTTGATGATCGGTTACCATTCATGGTAAGAATACAAGTCGTGTGCAGTCAAGTTTGAGATTATTAGGAAAATGTGGTTTAAAGATGAGTCACAAGGAATCTAATCTTGAAACCTTTCGTCGATGTGGCCTCTTAGAGTCCACTAATGTGTCCATGGTCGAGCGTAAAAGTCTGGTTTGTATAGAGGAGGGTTATGATCCCGTTAGCTACTGTGACGCTGCGTGGTAGCTTAATGTTGGTGCGTTGAAACAATAAAGGTATGAGTACGAACAACAAAAAAGCAAGATAAGGGTATGCGAATCGAGTTAGGTGGTTCTCTGTGGTCAGTTTCGAGTGAACAGAGTACCTTGATGAATTATGTATGAAATAGGGCTATCAGGTACAAGGGGTGAATCTTGGTTGGTTACTTAGTGGGAAAGGTATGAAAGAGTTAGGTAACGTTGGTGAGGGATCAGAGAATCATGTGTCGTTTCTACCTAATAGAAAATTGTTATACGTGTGGTATGGATGCAAAAAAAAGATATGAGTATATATGCAAGTACTAACGAACAGTGTGGTTAATGACTATTTAGAATTCAATGATTGCCCAATTGTGAAATGCCGCGAATGCAAGGGACAAACGTACGTGTCGAGTGTGGGCTAAATTCGAATGGGATCAGTGCTATTAATTATAAGATGAATGATCGATTGACGGTCAAAAAGTTAATTGTGAAATGTGGGATTACGGATGCTCATGATGACGTAGTGTGGGACGTGGTTGGATTTGTGTAGAAAAGTGTGTGCCAGTGGGAGGTTTTATCTGTATGGTGCGTTTGGTCCTAGTGAATCAGTGAGTTCATGTGACTGTATGGATTTGAATGGCTATGATGCCGGGGTGGTAACATCGATTGTATGAAACCTTAGCCTTGATGATGATGTGACACCTAGCGTTTTCGAGATATGAGAGTTGTGGTTTGTGAGCAAGGAACTGGTTGAGGATTAGTAGAGGGTGAATGTTTAGATGAAATGTTTGCAAATCATGAAAAGAAAATGTGTTCTTCAGAGTTTTTGATGATCTGAGTGAGTTCCTTTCTTTGGAACCAGGTGTTTGTTGTTTTTGCTCGGGAATGAGCATCTCATCAGCTTAAGTGATAGCATTTCTGACATACGTGGAAGGATGATGTGGCTTCGAGTTTTGTTGTCATTAGTTGACTGTGAAGGCTTGAATAAGATGGTGGGTATGACACGTACAAATCCTTGTGTGCAATGTTAGAGTTTTACGATGTGTGTTTGTTCTTACGGGTGTAGTCCACTGTGTGCATTTTGGTATGGGGATGAGCTAGTTTACGGCAGTTCGAATAAGATTACAGTCTTTACAAATAGAACTGGAATGTATTTAAAACCAATTTCGATTGTGGATTAATCTTGTGCTATACGTTTAATCGCTTGGAATGGTCACGTCCGGTGTGGGTTGTGTTTCAGTACCTTAGTGGTGTGGGTTGGATCTCGGTCCGACGACGTTAGGATAACCCTTGTGTTAGTAAGACCGTTTGTGCGAAGTCAATCAGCATGGATGTTTATCATTCAAAAACATGTTCGTGTGGCGCGATATCAGTTTTGGGAGTGTTGACATCTTTACCGTTAGACAGTGTTGCAGAGCTTTGTCAAAGATTGTTGGTAATCGACATAAAGGCAGTTGACCCGAGTTTTATTTTGAGGATTTATTTAAAACTTATTTTGAGACCTCCGGTGGAATTGGAGAAAGTGCTAATTTTGAGAGAGAATTAAAACTTTAATTATGTAATGATGGATGATGAGGACCATAGGTTTAGTAATGCATGAGAACATCGTTGTGAAGTGTTTGGCAGTTTAGTTTTTGCATCTTTTGTTCAGATCTTCACCCAGTGCTGGCCGCTCGAACGGTGGGGATCCTGTTTGAATGAATAGGTGGCAGAGAGTTCGAGTAAATGGGGATCGCTCGAGCGATGGGGCGTCCGCTCGAGTGAATTATCGGCGAGTAGCTTATAAGTGCACGTTTTAACATTTGATTTTCATTCTTTCCTCCTTTCTCTCTCTCCAAAGCATGAGTGGTGACCTAGGGTTTGGGTTTGCGTGATGTTTGGGGCTCTCCTTGCACCCCAAGGATGTATTTCTTGTCGGTCTCCTGAGTGAGCATCCTTTGGAAGTTGAAGCTACGCGTTGGAAACTTCCTTGGCATCGTTCGGTTGGTGACTCATGATGATAGAACTAGCTAGAACCTTGGATCTTGAGTTTTGGACGTCTAAGAGGTAGAATCTAAGTCTATTCTTGATCATTGTATGTATATGTGTTGTACTTTTATTGATTTTACTTAAAAGCATGAAGAACACGTGTTTTTAAAGCCCTAGGGTTGGGTTTGATGTTAAATAAGGATGGATCTTGAACGTTTGTATGATTTGAAGTAGATATAGCTTGATATTATCGTTAGAGAACAATCAACATGTGATTTTGGAAAGTTAGGATTCATTTTGAGTTAAAGTCATGAAAATTTGGGGGGTTTCGGGTCGTTGGATTTCACCGTTGAAATTGGATGAATTTTTTGACCATTAGGAGTTGTATTTACCTAATTATATATGAATGTTTATCTAATTCTACCATACATGAAAACCTATGGGTGTTGGGATAGGGATTTTGCTTAAATCCATTGAATTGACAAGTATAATGATGAAAGATGTTGATTGGGGGTTTTAAGCTAATTAAACTCGGATAATGTGAAGTTCATGAAATTGAGAATGTATTGTTGGAGGCAAGACTGGCAAGATCTTTATTTTTGCAAACTATTTTCTTAAAAAAAAAAAATTGGACGGGCAAATGCCAAAACAGGCTCTAGAAAAAACTTTTGATAACGAACAATCAAAATAAAACCCGTGTATCCGAAGTTAATTAGAAAAATACATTTTTACCAGTTGAATCTTCAACTATGATTTGAATCTAAGTTGAACACCTGTCAGATCTTCTACTGTATTCTCTTATGCGATTCCCAAACGTAATGTGAGCTACGAACTATCGAGAACTCAGACCGGCAAAACCTGGACAGCTTTAGTCTTAAAAGACAAGTTATGAAACTGGTTCAGATTACCCGCATATTTATAGGGTTACAGCAAGGACCTAGGGAGTAATTATAAATAAGACTTATAGTGGAACACAGACACGTATAAGCGATTTTCGCAATTAAGCAAGCCTCGTAGCGTTATCTGCAATTTTGAAAAACTAGCAGTGGTTTCTTCAATTTCTATAAAACACTAAATTATAGTTCACACCACTAAAGAACTATAATTGCACTTTGACCCATAATCTCAAGACCATCTAGCATTGAGCTCCTATTATTAAATGCTTACCATTTCTCCCCACGTTAAGATTCTTGATACCCGTCAATTAAACATAATTACTGATAATTTAATTTAATCGGTATCTTGGTATTCTTCAAACCCTTTCGCTTAACTTATTTGACCGCCGGATAATTAAATTCACCTACAGGGTTTGGCTTGGTCAAAACTTCTAAGCTTCCTTAGGGGGTGACATCAATCCCGATCTTTCGGGACGTGAATTCCGTCAATAATTAATGATCACCATATACATAATACTGCTGCCTAACTCACCAGGAATATAGACCCATATAAGATCGCACATTCTAATGAATCAAAACAACGAATATTAAATATATGCAAATTAATAATTATTTCAGGATTTAGAGGATAAGAACTATTCATAATAACCTTGGGGTGTGAATTAATTTATATAGTCAGTGTAAAATTAAGGACCTCAAATGTCCCGTTCAATACACACAAAATGTACTAGCACAGAGAGTCGAAACAATAGACGACGCTATTATCTACTCCCCGTAACCAAGACAGGTTTACTAAAACTATGTGGTACAGTTGTACCGATGGTATGTCCATTTCCATCTAAACTGTGAACATAAAACTTATATTCTGCAAGGACCTAAAATCTGATTTTCTGTGTATATGCCGTACTCTATATACCAAATTAAATAATATAAAGAATATTGAACATTCATGTGTAACAAAGAAATGATATACACACATTGCTTATAAAGATTCTCATAAAATAAAAAAATTAATTTTATTAAAATAAAATTAAATTCTAAAAGCATGGATTTCAGCATACCAACCCTAATAATCTCCCACTTATACTCAAAACTATGGATATGAGAGAGTTGATTTGAAGGTTTGAAGTATTTAAAACCAGTGCTCAAAGGCTCTATTTATATGCCAAAAATTCGTACTAGCCGTTGGGCCAAATAAAGAAATGTCAAACTAGCCGTTAAGCACAAAATTCAAAAAATAGCTTGTTCGGTCGACTAAAGAAGCTAGTTCGGTCGACTGAACTTGACTACAGTCGACTGGATCAAGTGATCAGTCAACTGGACCGCGACTACTCAATTTTCCCGACTTCAAACTACCATAACACCTTCATCCGGACTCCGAATAGGGTCATTCTTGTGTTCAAATTAAAGCCCCAGATGTCTACTTTTCAATGGTTCGAACATCATAGAAAAATTCATTTTTTACAAAAAGTTATGACCAACATACCGAAGGTATGTCAATTTTCTTCACACAAATTTTGCATATTTTTGGCCGGACTCCTTTTGAAACAATTTAAAACATATTTTATACTTTGAAAATAATTTGTTATGAAATGTTTAACCAACCTATGGTCCATCTAAGGTCTCCT
>JAUMHN010436147.1:0-11814 GCA_032360265.1 Heliamphora ciliata
ACGTAGCCCATTATACGCACGGATATTTTTCTTGTTGGTTTCGGTAATTATTTAATTTAATTAGAATGCCGATTTTGTCGCCGGGGACATTCGAGAATTAAATTAAATTAATGAGGGGCGGTATTGGTTTTTGGCACACCTAGGGATTACTCCCTAGGTGGCCAGCCCTAGGAGATTGTGGGATTAATTATTTATGTTAAGTATATCTCTTTATATCCTTTTAGAAAAGATGATATTTACTTAATATATATTTAATATATTCTGATATATCAAAGGAGGCTAATTAATCAATATCTAACTCTAATACTCTAGGATAGCCACCGGCCTCCTCTCCTCTTGGATAATTATTATTATTATTATTTTTTTGAGATCATTGTGTGAGAAGAAACCATGGTAGGAAGAACATTTCAATCAAAATCGGTGCCCACACATCGTGATCGTCGTAGTGCGTTCGGGTCATACGTGAGAATGTTGCAAAGTCATCTTCAACGTATTCAGGATTTCTAGAAACTTATCGACAAGTTTCATAAAGGTATTAAACTATTAAAATCTGTATAGTTTTCGTTTTTCATGAAAATCGCATTCGTTGTTTTTACGGTCACGACGTCGATTCAAAAAAATCAATCTTCTTTTTTTCCGCTGCGCGGCTCTCTCTCCACCAATGTGTTTGGCAAAATTTGAAGCTAAAGGGTTTCAGGAGGTAGGATCTAGACTAATATTTTGTGCTTTACTTGGATTTGTGTTGATTTTCATAAATTAGAATTAAATTATGAGGGAGATTTAAGTAAGATTGGAAACTCTAGATTTGGCTATGTCTACAAATCTTGGAAGTGTCATTGAATTGATAAATTAATTAAATAGGGTATTTTAATTTGTGCCATGAATTGACTGATAATTTAGAAACAATGGAAATCTCGAAGTGTAAATTGAACTATCTAACTAGTTAACTCAAATATATAATCTATACTGATGAACAAAATAGGATGACTTGAAAACTAGAGGGCCCCTAATGAAACTAAAGGTTTAATTAATACTATGAAAATGAAAAGATGAATTATAGTGAAGTAACCATGAAAGGTCAATGGCATAATTGGTGACACAACCATAAATGTTTGAGGATTACTTGGTGTATATCTTAGTATCTCACATTGGAAAGGGAGAGGGCGTTCCTGGGCTATAAAAGAAAATCTTAGACCCTAACTTCAACGAGACCTTTTTTCAAGTGGTAGAGACTCTCGCAGAACTCCACAGTTAAGCGTGCTTAAGCGGGAGCAATGTAAAGATGAGTGACCCCCTAGAAAGATCAAAATCGTGAGGGTTTTGCCCAAAGCGGACAATATCGTTATAACACTGAAATGAAAATTGAGTTATGACTTGATGAATCATGGGTAAGAGAATATAAATGTGTTTAAATACGTAACATAAATTTGAGACTTATAACACTGAAATGAAAATTGAGAAAATTACACAATAGATAAAGGATATGACTTGAAAGATATCAACTGTAAAGAAGAAATGAGATGTTAAATTAAAGTGAAAAATATGTTGGGTTAAACTTGAAACTGTCATCTTTAAAGTCAAACACAAGGTGTAATTACTATACGATTAGAAAGATACAAATTGAGGAGATGAATGTGGAATTGATGAGTTGGATGGATATGTAATAATTGTGTTTATTGATAATATGAGATCGAAAATAGAATAATGTAACAATTGTAAATAAGAAGGAATATTACTTGATTGTAAAATTAAATTGGGGAGATGGACTCCTAGTTAATAAAAAATGATGATTAATCAAATATTGAACCGAGAATGATTGATGTGGATGTGATAAGTTGGGCTTGACTAGCTTTGCGGTAAAAGACCAAAAACTTATGAAAGCTGAGTACTGTGTTCCCTCGGGTTAGTCTCCATAAAACGGATTTTGGTACAGTGTTTCCTCGGGTGAGGTCTGTAAAACGGGTATTGTCATGGTGAGTTATAAAACTATCTATTACCCAATGACTTCTCGTAACCTATTGGGGGAATAGGGAGAGGTTTCTATAAGCTGCACCCAACGTCGGTTCAATATTGGATCAATAAAATGAAATAAAAATGTGAGTAATAGATAAATGAATTGGAAAGAAAGATAATGAGAGAATAATGTAGTCAATGAAAGGGAAAAAGAAAAGAAAAAGAAAAGGAAAAGAAAAGAATGGAAATAAAAGGATGTCGATGATTGAATAAGATTGAGTAATGAGTCTAATAAGAGTAATGACATAGAAAGAGAAATGAACAGTTTTTATAAAGATGTAAGTCTGAATGTTAGATAACGAACCAAATAGAATGGAAATAAAACGGAAACAAAGATAATTTGAAAGAATGTCAGGCGAATGAAGTAGAATGGAAGAGATGAGAAAATAAATCAATATTTATGGTGGGTGAGCGTAGAATTTCAATCAATGGTGGAACCAATGAAAATGTGTTGAATGATTTAATAAGAAAGAGTAAAGATTAAGTAAATAAATAAGGAGAAGATTACAAAAAATAAAAAATAAAAAATGAGTTGCAAATATGATTTGTTTATGATTGCATTATAGCATGTCGTTCACACTTCACAAATCATGCATTACACTGTTATTAGTCTTATCTTACTAGTTTCGGCTCAGGTTGTATGTATCTAATCTTTTACAAATTTAATAAAAGAAGAGTAAGCAATGGTTGGGGTCTTAAAGAATATTTTGAAAAAATGGAGCAATTTTATTAATTTGATTTACGGATGTAATTATATATATATGTTTAAATCTCATGTATTTGCTTTAAAGTATTATATTGAAAAACCTCATGGAAACAATGAGATCATTTTGGATGAATGTAATTAGTATACGAATTCAGTGAGATGCATATCTGATTTAATGCTCATGGAAATGGATACACTAGTAATGAAATGATGCTTGTTAGTCATTATGTAGTTTAATTTTGTATAGCCAGTAAATAGTTTTAATTGTGATTGGGTATTAAGATCCGGCGGTGCCTAAGTATATATTATGATTTGAGTTGACCCGTAAATTTGGGATAGTTCAAAAAAATAGAGAAAACTCTGCTCAAATTTTTAATTTTTATACTTAGATTATTTTGTAAATCTGGAAGTTATTACTTTTAAAATGGGTTAAGGAATTCAAGAGAATATCATTAAAGAAGTTCTGGTCTTAAGAACGGGTTATAATGTGGGAATCACGCGCCTCGAGGTCGGGGCGTGACAAAATGGTATCAAAGCACTAGGTTCGAATACCTATGAGCTATAGTGATGAATTTGTATGTGTATGATTTGTTTGATGATTATAGGCACTACTATATGGCATGAATTGTGTGCTTACATGGGTTTGCGATTGAATTATCTTGTGTGTCCTATGTGTTTATGTGTGCATAGAAGTTGAATTTTGGGAGTGATGCGACTTGCCTTCAAGCGTCCAGTTAACAATTCTGGGGTTCGAAATAGAAAAGCATTTGGCTAACGTTCTTTCTATGAGAAATCTAGATTAATTACCTGGATTGGCATGTCATTTCTAGAGATTCACCTCGGTATGTGAATGTTTGATGGCGTGATGTTTTTGATTGTGACCTATGTGTTAGGTGATTACCGAGTGTTAGGAATTCGAAGGGAGTTTATAAATATCCTTTGAGGAAAAAGAGTTAGATTGAATTTAATACTGTTAAGTATATAGTTCCTACTACAGAGAAGTTATGACTATGCAGTTGGAGTTAAGCCGTAGCTATGGTGTGATATGAGCCGGGGTTTATGGTTAGAGATTTGAACTTAAGAGTTAAGGGTTGATCATTTTAGTGTGTAGTGCGATAATTCTACCCTGATGTTAGTGGAGCACGAAAAATAGTTAAGTCTCTTGTTGAGTATAGATCACCATCTTGAGGAGAATTGTATCTTCAGTAATCCCATGACTAGGCAAAGAGAGTGTTAGATTCTTTTGGAAAATAGTTGTTTTGTTTAATGGAGGACTTTGTTCTATAGCAGTGCGCCTGGAAATGGAATAGATGAAGGAGTAATAGTTATGAGTCTTGGATATTTTGAAAACTTGGATGTAAATGATTTCTTTGGGCAACCTAGTTCTTGCATGGTTACTTTTCAAGAATGAGGCATCCCGTGATAGGAATTCAATCCATGAAATAGACATCTTTGTCACCAATCTAAGTTCCTCAGAGAAGTAATTGTTTGTTCATCTTGAAGGCTGGTCGAACCTAGAGTTTTACTTAATGAACATCCGTTAGGATATTGTTATCTATTATGATGGCATTGGTAGGAATATATGTAGTGATTCAATTATTCAATTTGAGTATTGGGTTAAGCTAGGAGCTAAGAATTTCTTTGTTGCTAGTGAACCAATTAGTGTGTTGACTGCAACTACCCTATCAAATTCAGTATGTAAGGACAGTTCTTGATTCTTCTTCAAGTGGTAATTTAATATTGTAAAGGAAATACTGCTTTGCTTTGTGAATTTTGGTAATGATCTTTCTAACCGTTGGGTAATGTTGTATTTAAATGATTGTGATTATATGAGAAAGTGTTGTCGAGAAATTATTGTATATCTTGTTAGGAATAGGTGGGAAAGAAAGGGATTAACCTAAAGGATATTGTCACTAAGCTCTTGGGTAGATAGTGTGATAGCAAAAAATTTGTGGGAGTTTTGAAGTCGATACTAACTTTTTAGTCATGTTCATAACAAAAAGGCACCATTCCTAAACCTGAACATAAGTATGTAAGAGATTTGTGAGAAGTGCCACAAGATTGAAAAAAAAAGTGTTCTTTTGAATAGCTTTGGGGTCACGACATGCCTGGAAATTTTGGGATGACATTAGTAACAAGCATTTCAATAAAGAATAAAGTTATGTGTGTTCTGATGTACCGAAGCAGTTTATAGCATATGTTTGAATTGGGAATAAACCAGTTTGTAAAAACTACTAATGGGAATCTTAGTTTAGGTGAGCGAGAGTAAAGGATATTTGAATCTAGCCCCACTTAAGATTTAGCTTTTGGATATCACTATCTCAACCATAGGTGCGGAGATATGTTAACATCTTTAACGTGGGACAGTCATTTGGTGTTCGGTTTTGGAGATTGAAGATGAATATAGAAAGGTTATCAAATGGAAACCTAGTCCTGGATTTCAGGGATGAAATTGCCCAAGGGGGGAAGTTGTAGCGACTCGGTACAATTTTAATTAAATTAATTAAATTTATAGAAAATAATTTCTTTTTATAGTAAATATTTCCTTATTGTTTGGATTTGGCATATCGGGATATCCCAAAATATTAATACATAATTAATTTAGTAAAGCCCGAAAATTTTAATAATGTGATTTATACATAATTAAAATTTTGTAGGAGAACTTAAAGTGATGCGATTTTATAAAGTAATTTTAAGATGTTTTATATGATGAAATTTGTGGTTGGGTGGTGGTGAAATATTCTAAATAATTCTTGAGTAAAGTGAATATAAAACAAATACAAAATAAATAATAAAAGGGGAGGAGTAATAAAATGAAAAAGGGAATTGAGAAGCTTCTAAAAGCTTATGTTAGAGAAAAATATGGGCATTATGCGACCGTCTCGGCGTCCCCTCTCTCCACGCCACAACACTGTCCAACCCACCACTCCTGCTACTCTCGGCGCCGTCAATCACCCACTCGTTGCCGACCTCCCTCATTATTTTCGTTTCTTCCTCGCTCTCCCTCCGACGCCCCCTGTTCTTGTCTCTTCATCTCCTTCATTCCGCCATTGATGAAGCTCAAGGTTGGGGACCAACTTTTTTGGCAATTGAGGATTCAGAACTCTAAATTGATGACCATCGGTTGGGATTCAAGCCATCCGAGTTAGAGATCTTGCAATCGGACCACCAAGAATCAAAATTTCCCAAAAGCCGCAGTAATTTTTCTCCCCTGCACTACAGCATTCATCCTTTCCCCTCTTTCACAGATTTTGTTTTTCATAAATGGGAGGCCACCGGGGATGAACCATGGTAAAATCGACATATCAAAGCCTCATGGAGCCAGATCCCGACTTGGCCAAAGTCCCTGGAGCAAGAGATCGAACCGGCTGAGATCTAGGGTTTTTATGTTTGGCAAAATTTGAAGATGAAGGGTTTCAAGAGGTAAGATCTAGACTAATATTTTGTGCTTTACTTGGATTTGTGTTGATTTTCATAAACTAGAATTAAATTATAAAGGAGATTTAAGTAAGATTGGAAACTCTAGATTTGGCTACGTTTACGAATCTTGGAAGTGTCATTGAACTGATAAATTAATTAAATATGGGATTTTAATTTGAGCCATGAATTGACTGATAATTTAGAAACAATAGGAATCTTGATGTGTAAATTGAACCATCTAACTAGTTAATTCAAATACATAATCTATATTGATGAACAAAATGGGGAGACTTGAAAACTAGGGGACCCCTAATGAAACTAAAGGTTTAAGTAATACTATGATAAAGACAAGATGAATTATAGTGCAGTAACCATGAAAGGTCAATGGCGTAATTGGTGATGCAACCATAAATGTTTGAGGTTTACTTTGTGTGATATCCTGGTATCTCACATCGAAAAGGGAGAGGGAGTTTCTGGACTATAAAGAAAAAATCTTGAACCCTTACATTCAATGAGACCTTTTCCCAAGTGGTAGAAACCTAAACAGAATTCTGCAGTTAAGCGTGCTTGGGTGGAAGCAATACAAGGATGGATGATCTCTTGAGAAGAACAAAATCGTGAGGATTTTACCCAAAGCAAACAATATCGTTGCCATGTGGACGGGCTACTAGTGGGTGGGTCGATAAGGATTGGCAGGCTACTGCACGGGGACGTGCAGCCATAATGGGGTGGATTGTGATATCCTAGTATCCCACATCGGAAAGGAAGATGGAGTTCTTAGGTTATAAAAGAAAAATCTTGGACCCTTACATTTAACGAGACATTTTCCAAGTGGTAAAGACCCTAGCAGAACTCCGCAGTTAAGCGTGCATGGACGAGAGCACTGCAAGGAAGGGTGACCCTGTGGAAAGAACAAAAGTGTGAGGATTTTACCCAAAGCGGACAATATCATTTCCATGTGAAGGGTCAGGGTATTACACTTAGGGTAGACCTTTGTTGGAATAGTGAAGAAACACGAGAGTTTATTTGACAATATTGAACCAAGCTAGTAATAAGCTTTAACTAATGGTTGGCGAAGTTAAAAAGAGAACTACCTCAAAAATTAAAATCACAAGAGTGAGTTGTAAACAAAAGTTTGATTTGGGTTGCACAAAACGATTAAGACTAAACTTATTCATAATGAATTAATAAATGTTGTGAATTGAGGATTGAACATGTGGTTTGCCTTGAAAATATGAGAACTTTTGCATAGAAAACATACTTGGCTTAGCTGTAAAGTTTGAATCATAGCTTAGAACCTAAAAATGTGATATAACGTGGGACATGATAGCATAGTTAGTTTACCTAATTTGAAAAAAAAATTTATTATACGAGTTATGAATCCCAGAAAATGTGAATTGTTATAATAAAGTTTTTATAGGTGAAGTAGTAAACTATGAATTTAGTATCTGATTTTGATACAAAGTGAATAACTTAAGGATCAATTAATGAGAAAATTATGAAATGTTGAAACGTCAATATCATGTACTTGATTTGAATAAATGGTTGAATTGAAGAAAATGAGACTATTAATGCTTTCATGATTCATTGTGTAATGTTGTTTAAGTAATTTGAATAAATAGTGAGAAGAGAAACTTGAATATGAAGTCATCAAATTGAATAGTTACATGTACCAGCCATGTTTATTTATAATATAATAATCTATAATTTAATGATAAATTTATGAGACTATTGGTTTGCTCATGGTTTGAGTTATGATTTGATGAATCATGGGTAAGAGAATATAAATGTGTTTAAATACGTAACATAAATTTGATACTTATAACACTGAAATGAAAATTGAGAAAATTACACAATAAATAAAGGATATGATTTGAAAGATAACAACTGTAAAGAAGAAATGAGATGCTAAATTAAAGTGAAAAATATGTTGGGTTAAACTTGGAACTGTTATCATTAAAGTCAAACACAAGGTGTAATTATTATACGATTGGAAAGATACAAATTGAGGAGATGAATGTGGAATTGATGAGTTGGATAGATATGTAATAATTGTATTTATTGATAATATGGGACCAGAAACAGAATAATGTAACAATTGTAAAAAAGAAGGAATATTACTTGATTGTAAAATTAAATTGGGGAGATGGACTCCTAGTTGTTGATGAAAAATAATGATTAATCAAATATTGAACCGAGAATAATTGATGTGCATGTGACAAGTTGGGCTTGACTAGCTCCGCGGTGAAAGATCGAAAACTTGCGCAAGTTGGGTATCGTGTTCCCTCGGGTTAGTTCCCGTAAAACGAATTTGGGTACCGTGTTCCGTCGGGTGAACTCCGTAAAACGGGTATTGTCGTGGTAATTTATAGAGCTATCTATTATCCAATGATTTCTCATAGTCTATTAGGGGAATAGGGAGGAATTTTTATAAACTGCACTCGATGTCGGTTCAATATTGGAACAATGGAATAAAATGAAAATATGAATAACAGATAAATAAATTGGAAAGAAAAATAATGAGAGAAGAATGTTGTCAATGAAAGGGAAAAAGAAAAGGAAAAGAAAAGAATGGAAATAAAAGGATGTCGATGATTGAATAAGATTGGTAATAAGTCTAATAAGAGTAATGACATAGAAAGAGAAATGAACAGTTTTTATAAAGATGTAAGTTTGAATGTTAGATAACGAACCAAAGAGAATGGAAATAAAATGGAAATAAAATGGAAACAAAGATAATTTGAAGGATTGTTAGGCGAATGAAGTAGAATGGAATAAATAAGAAAATAAATCAATATTCATGGTGGGTGAGCATAGAATTTCAATCAATGGTGGAACCAATGAAAATGTGTTGAATGATTTAATAAGAAAGAGTAAAGATTAAGTAAATAAATAAGGGGAAGATGACAAAAAAATAAAAATAAATAAAATGATTTATAAATATGATTTGTTTATGATTGCAATATAGCATGTCATTCATACCTCACTAATCATGCATTGCACTGTTAGTAGTCTTATCCTACGAACTTCGGGTCAAATTGTATATAGCCAATTTTTTACAGGTTTAATAAAAAAAGAGTAAGCAAAGATTGGGGTCTTAAAGAATGTTTTGAAAGAAAGAAGTAATTTTATTATTTTGATTTACAGATGTAATTATATATATATATATAAATCTCATGTATTTGTTTCAAAGTATTGTATTGGGAAACCTCATGGAAACAGTGAGATCGTTTTAGATGAATGTAATTAGTATACGAATTCAATGAGATGCATATTTGATTTAATACTCATGAAAGTTGATACAATAGTAATGAAATGGTGCTTGTTAGTCATTATGTAGTTTAATTCTAAATAGCCGATAAATAGTTTAATTGTGATTGGGTATTGAGATCCAGGGGGTGCCTGAGTATATATTGTGATTTGAGTTGACAGTTCAATTTGGGATAGTCCAAAAAAACAGAGAAAACTCTGTCCAAATTTTTAATATTTATACTTAGATTATTTTGTAAATGTCACGCCCCAAACTCCGAGTCACGTGAAACATCCACAAATAACCAAACATAACACCTAATCCGAGAACACACTCTCAATATAAAACAAACATGCATTGTATATAATTTTCAAAAAGGGCTTGCATTACATGGTTCCAACACTGAAAAAATATGTAAACATATATGATACAGAAAGAACCAAAAAGGAAGACTACATGTCTTTCGCCTCTCCAGCAACCCCAGATCAACCTGTGTAACCGGTACCTGAAAAATATTTTAAATCCCACACTGTGAGCCAAAGCTCAGTAGAAATTAGACAACACATGTAATATAAGCTAAACATGCTAGGAAAACAAGGTGCAGTTTTAAACTCTCTTTCAAGTCATTAAAACAATTTTCACATGCAAACGGAAAAGCGAGGATAATAACCATGTTGAACTCACAGGAACCTCGAAAATAGTTTTAAAATGGTTTTCATATCGCGATTCACGCGAGTCTTAAAAACAATTCAAAATTGGTTTATCTGTCCCACAATGCATTTCATGCAATCTATGTACCTTCTCGGGCTTTACTCGAGGGACCGCAGCCTTATCAATGCACCTTTTCGGTCTCTCTCCCGAAGGACCTCAGTCCCAAAAAACACTCCTTCTCGATCTCTCTCCCGATGGACCTTAGTCCCAACAAACGCACCTTGTTAACCAGAGTTAACATTCACATAACCATATGTTCAACTATCCCATTCCATACACCTATGCATAACTAAACTAGGGTTTAAATGCATAAAACCACGTATCAACATACGTTTCACAAACCATGTCACATGCAACCCACATTACACTTGCAACCCATACAACATGCATCCACTCGTCAGAGCCCACACACACATGCCTATAAAATTTTGAGTTTTAAAGCATAAAACCACCTTACACATAACGATATCAAATCCATATAATCCATCTACATAATCCGTACATAAATAAACTAGAGTTATAAATGTATAAAGCCAGTTATAAATGCACATAACCATATATAACTTCACATCATGACGCCACCCGCCACATAACCCGACATCCATTCACATGGACAACCCACAAAACTAAGCTTAACCCGAAGGCTACCACCAAACCCTACAACCACGAGTTCCACAAAAAAGACCACCTTTTCCCAAAAGAACCACGGGCCCAAACACGCCCCGCACCTAACAAAAAACAAACACTACGCACCTAACCGTGCAACACACCCATATCTAACCATGCACGTCACTCCCCAGGATGGCACCTAAACAAACACCCGAAGCCACGACACGACCCCCGAACCACAACACGACCAACCGAATCCCAAAAAGAATCCAATAGTATTTCAGTCGACTAATCCCATATATCAATCAACTAAATACCATCAAAAACCAATTGAAAACCAAGAACCCAACCACCAAAACACCAAACAACTGGCCTAGGAATCCAGTCGACTAGATCCCCATTCAGTCGACCCAAACACTCTACTAGAATCTCACCAAAAATGCTCAAACAAACTGTCCAGTCAACTGACTCCACGGTCCAGTTGACCGAACCTCAAAAACCAAGATCCAATCGACTGAACCTTACGATCCAATCGACTGACCTCAAGCTAAAACAAGTTCCGAACTACGGGTTCAACCCTCTAAACCTCAAATCAATGCCTCCAAACTCCCTTATAAGACATGATAATCTAGAATCCTACCTCGTTAAGTTAAAAACTCGACGCCTTGATTCACGTGCAAAATTGAGCTTCGCCAGAAAAAAATTCTGTCCAGATGGATGCGTAGACCACGATGCCAATAACAAGGATCAGCTGCTGGATCATTGAAAATGGAGCCCTAGGCCTCCGAGAAGTTAAAGAGAAGGTAGAGAGAAAAAAGTGAAAACTTAGTGGAGATGTTTTAAAAATATCTTTTGAAAATATCTAATTTTAGATATTTATAGGTCACGAAATTTTTTTTTTTTGAACTTTTAAAATTCATACCGCAACACCCAACGGCCCCGGGAACCTGCCCTAGATGCATATCTAAGCATGATCATGCATCAAAACACGTAAAAATATGTTGCAATAAAAACACTAAACGCGCGTCAAAAAACGCCGAAAAAGAAAACGGGTCAGGGTCTCACAGTAAATCTGGAAGTTATTACTTTTAAAATGGGTTAAGGA
>JAUMHN010436157.1:0-11814 GCA_032360265.1 Heliamphora ciliata
AACCTTCTGGTTGTTTCACACACACACACACACACACATATATATATATACATATTCTTTTAATTCACCATTCAAAAAAGCCGTTTTAACATCCATTTGGTGTAATTCTAAATCTAAATGTGCAACAATGGAAATCAAAATTCTTATAGAAGTAAATTTAGCGATTGGTGAATAAGTTTCTTCGTAGTCTATGCCTTCTTTTTGCATAAATCCTTTAACTACTAGTCTGGCCTTATATTTATCTATTGTTCCGTCTAATTTTAGTTTTTTCTTTAAGGCCCATTTACAACCTATAGATTTTCTATCTTTTGGTAAGTCTACAAGTTCCCAAACATTATTCTTATTTATTGATTCTAATTCTTCTTCCATCGCGTGCATCCATTTAATAGAATCTTGAGAGGACATTGCATCATTAAATGTTATGGGATCATCTAGTTCTACTTCACTAACAAATATAAAGTAATCTTTCAAAAGTGATGGGGGTTGCCTTTCTCTTCTAATTGTAGTTATAGTATCTTGTGCATTTGAATTAGATTGTATTTGTATTTCCGTATTGGGATACTCATTTTCTCTTGTTATTTCAAATAAATCTATGAGTTTTTTAGGCTTTCTAGTATCTATTGTGTCTTCTAAAAAAGTAGCATCTCTACTTTCTATAATTCCCATTTTATTAATTTGTGGTAAATAACGAATCTGTAACCTATTGATGTTTTAGGATATCCAATGAATGTTCCTTTAATTGTTTTAGCATCAAGTTTTCCCCTTTGTTGATTTGGTATTAAAATGTGGGCCGACGATCCCCATATTTTCAAATGAGCTAGATTTTGTTTTTTACCCATCCAAAGTTCATATGGAGTCGTACTTATAAGGTTTGATAGTACTCTATTTAATATATAGACAGTTGTGCTTAAGGCCTCTTCCTAAAAATGAACACCCAAGCTTGCATGACTTAGCATTGATCTAACCATATCAAGTAATGTTCGGTTACGTCTTTCGGCAATTCCGTTTTGTTGTGGGGTGCTAGACATAGCCTTTTGATGTATTATACCATAAGTTGTACAAAAAGCATCAAACATCTTGGAGGTGTACTCTCCTTCTCTATCCGTTCGTAAAATTTTAATTTTTCTTCCTAATTGAGTTTCCACCTCAAATTTATATTCTTTAAATTTATCTAAAGCTTCTGATTTTTTACGTATTAAGTATATATAGCCATATCTAGAGTGGTTATCTATAAAAGTGATAAGATATTCTATGCCTCTATGTGTTTTAACATTTACCAAATCACATATATCAGAATGAATAATACCTAATAAATTTTTAGATATCTCACGTCTACCAAATGGCTTTCTAGTCATTTTTCCACTAAGGCAAGATTCACAAATATCAAAATTAACATTCGATATTAAACCTTTATCACTTATTCTTTTTAGTTTAGATTTATTTATTTGGCCAAGTGTCATGTGCCATAAATAAGAATCTTCAATATCATTGTTTACATCACAAGAAATCTCAATATAAGCAGAAGAGGAAGATGCATTATTATTAAGAAAAACAGAATCATTTACATTCAAACGATAAAGACGGTCACACTTAACCCCCCAAAATAAAATTCTCCCATGTTTGCCCACAGACACTTTTCCATACCTAAAGCGAACTTCATAACCTTTCTCATCAAGGTGTGGCACAGATAAAAGGTTCCTGCGCATGTTAGGTGCATCGAGCACATCAGCGAGAAGAAGGGTGGTTTGTCCAAGCAAATGGAGTTTAATAGAACCAACTCCCAAAACATCACAGAAAGTGTTATTGCTCATCTACACTCGATGATTGCCGGCTTGCACCTCTTTCAATTCAACAAAGTGACCTTTATTTTTTGCCACATGTTTGGAAGATCTTGAGTCAATCCACCAAGCATTAACATCACTGTCCGCAAGTAAGGACTCGGATACTACACAAACTAGGTCACGAGTTTTTCCATCATTATTGTTATTATTATTTTTCTTCTCTGGACAATTAATTTTATGGTGCCCAGGTTTGCCACAATTATAACAATTACCTTTAAAGGTCTTATTATTTTGGTGATTATTAAACTTATTATATCGCTTTCCATGTTTCTTAAATTCCTTTCTATTAGGCCTCAAATGATTTTGTCAGAATTTATTAAATGATGTGGGTCTATGTGATGGTGAAGGAGATAATCTAGGTCCTTGTGAAGAAGTAGGTCCAGTGGTTAAAAGTGATTCATTGTTCTTCTTCTTTTCCCTTCTCTATGCTTCTATTCCTAGGAACATGGGAAGGATATTCATGGTGACTGGCGTATTGGAGATATTTAAGGCCACAACAACAGACTCCCAAGAATTTGGGAGACTATGAAGCACAGTTGATACTTGTAACTTATCAGGAATTGGATTACCATGAGTCCCAAGTTCTTTAGCAAGAACAATCATTTTATTGACATGCTCAACTACATAATCTGATTCTTTCATTTTTGCCACATTGTAGTTTTCTATTAATAATTGAACATAAGATTTAGAAGCAGTGCCATAAACAAGAGAAATAGCATCAAACATAGCCTTAGCAGTAAGGTGCTCTTCAAACATAATTTCAACATCAGGCTCCATGTAGGTTAACATTATTTCTCTAGCATTTTTATCATCTTCTAAGAATTTTTCATAATTTCTTCTAACTGTGGTTGAAGCATTATTTGGTGGTGTTGACAAAGGAGAAAAAATTGTGTATTCTACTTTGTCTTGATAAAGAATATGCCTAATTCTCCTCTTCCAAGTAGAAAAATTACACCCATTTAGTTTTTCAGTTTTACTAAGTTCATGACTAATTGCTTTAGAAGCCATATTCATATTAAATAATTTTTATTCTAAAAAAAAAATATGGAAAGAACTCACCCGATTGTGCGAATCTGAAAAATTACTTGCTGATGTTGTAGCAACTTGTTGCTGCAAGTGAGGTTGTGGTCGAGGTATTTTTGCAAACACTTTGTGAACATCTCAAGACCCCAACTTCAGATTATTATTATTTTTTAATAGAGAACTCCAGCGGCAGAAAAATCCTCTTCTTGCGGCAAGAAAGCTTCAGAATTTTGTTGTTACGTAGTCGACGCACCAAAGTAACGAACAAGCAACTGATTCGGTGATTGACGGTATTCTTCGGCAAAGCAAGCAGCAAGTTCAGCACAGAACTTGTATTTGGATTTGAAATAAAAAAATAATAATAATAAACTTGCATCCTGATCAAGGCATGCAATTGCCTTGGGAATTGATCACCAAGTTTACTGACACGAGTTGGTGATTGGAATAATGTATATTTATATACATCAACTCATATACTTTCCACAATTTATGGACCCAAATCTTATCCGCACTGCCTTTTAGTTAATCAAATCATAACCACCAGGTGAGATTTACTAGGATTAACATTTATTCAGTTTTTAACTATCACTTGTTTATCTTTAAAGTTAAATTTTCGTCAAGCTAATTTCATAAGACTTAGCCTGTATTTGGATTAGCTTTTTTTAGTAGCTTTTAAGCTTTTTAATTTTTTTGTAAAAAAAGTATATGTCAAATTATGACTTTTTTGTGAGAGAAAAAAACTAAAAAACCAAGCTAAGACAAACTAAGTAGTTTTTTTTTTTTATAAAAAAAAGCCAAAAAATCTAATTTTTAAGCCAGACCAAACACAGACTTAGTCTAGTTCATTATCTCAATGTAACAAGAAAAATGTCACATGAAAATGCAATTTGCAATTTTAGAAAATAAATAATATACATATTAATATTAAATTTTAAATCATGTTATGAAGTGATGTGTGTGATCTTGTATGTATGTGGTGCACCATAATGATAATTATGTGAGGCTTTCCAATTAAATTGATTTATCTATCACATAAATATTTAAACAAAAAACTTGCTTTTTGGCCACATAATCCAACAATTATAGCAGGACCAAAAACAAAAATGTAGAGGATAGGAAATATGAAACTACAACGAAGATAAACCATAAATCAGAAAATGAGCCACCATTTGATTTAAATACTATGTAAATCAAGTACGAAACTACCTCCATAAGCATGGAAGTAGTGAATATCGATCATAAAGTAAATAACAGACCCACAAAGGGAAGCCTCACCCTTTGTTGAGGGCAGACTTCTTCCATAGCCCATTCATTTCTTGTATTATCAACCCTCTCTATAATATTTCTTTCAACCTTCTACCAATATTTTGTAAGTATATCTTTGCTTCCAAAGTTTGTATCAAAGTTCAAAATAAATACAAGCTTTATTTCTGTGTGTTTTTATTATTTTATTTGTGATTACTATTTTGTTTGTGTTGATTTGATTAACATGATCCAAAGTTATCTGTTAGGCCTGATAATGGTATCAAAGTCATGTTTATGTTAGTTTCAGGCGGTGTAGCACTCAAGTCACAATACTAAGGAACGGCAAGTCGTCAGTGCAGCTGTTTGTAAGTCGCCATTAGAACCGTAAGACCTAGTACCTTGTCCCTTGTTGACAACTATAGCTGATAATTTTCATATAATATGGTTAGAATAATCAGATCATTTACCAATATGATAGCTGGTGAATGTTCATCAAGAACACCACAAATAGTTAATTAAAGTGAAATAGATGTAGAAAATATGAAAAAAAAATTACAAATTGGTCTATACCAAAGAAAATATTAATGAATAATATTAAAAAAAATTTGAATTAAAACAAACTTATAAAATAAAAACTGTAGAACAAACTTTACCAGTAACAAATCAATATCAAACTTTTCAATTTTAGACCCAAACTTAATTAAAAAATTCCAACAACATTTTAATTATTTACAATGTGAGACTCCGACCCGTTTTATTTTAAAATAATTTAAGTGTTGATAGAGTTAGAGTTAACACTTGATCTTGATGATGTTTTAGGTGAATATTTGGGCCTGTGCATGGATCTGTGGAGCTTTTTTCATCGGCGCTAGGGTTTCTCGACATTTAGTCGACTGAGTGGACAGTATGGTGGTTCAGTCGACTGAAGTTGAAGACTCAGCCGACTGACCTGGGTTGGTGGAGGATTTTGAGATTCCAATAGCTTTTTTCAGTCGACTGAAATGGGTGGTTCAGTCGACTGAACTCCTGTGTTGGGCGGGGCCTATAAATATCAATCTTATATTAGATATTTTCAGATCTTCTTTCTTCAAGGCTAAGTTTCCTTCTTTTACATATAAAACCTCCACATTCTCTCTAGTTTTTGGTGGGCCCGGGACTTAGTTTTTGACGATCGAATAGCGGATTCTTAGTATCCGTGCTGGGGGTTTCGTGTTCATCCAAACAGAATCGCGGTTTGACGAAATTCATTTTTCACGGAGTTCGAGGCATCGAGTTTTTAACTCAACGAGGTAGGATCCAAGATTATCTTGTTTTTAAAGGGTGATACGCGCGATTATATGCTTTTTTACTGTTTTAAATGCTATAAATGTTCGATTTTTGTGTTTGAACCATATTTGTTCGGGTAAAAAGCACGTTTTACATATTTTTGGGTTTATTTCTTGTTTGTAGATGTGTGGATGTCCGTGGGATTTAACAATGTGGTTTGAAAACGAAAGGAGTTATGTAAGGTTATGAAAACCTAACTTTTGAAGGTTTAGAGCTAACTCTTAGGGTTGAGTCTCGTTTTTTTTTAGCGTTTTGGTTGAAATGGTGGAAACATTTTGAAAATGTTGTATGGTCTCCATGGTTGATGGATGACGTAGCGGATGGCCGTTGGATGTTTGTACATGATTAATGTATGGTTTCTAAATCTTTTCGTAGTTGAGCTATGTGTTGATTTTTAATGATTCGATAGATGTGCCGTGACAGTGCGTGTGCATTTGGGTCTCCATTGCTCCTTAGTGAAAGTTCAGAAACTTTGCGCAAGTAGGTGTTTCGCTTCTTTGGGTTAATCCCCGTAAATAAAATGGTTGCCCCAGTAGGAGGGGTGCGTTGTCGTGACTCTATATAGAACTTGTTATTACCTAGCAGGTCTTTGTATGGCTTGGGTCTATGATAATGGGAAAGAGTCTATAGTTGTTATGTTTGTCCCGGGTATAACAGAGTCAGTACATAGGGATATTTGTCGGTTGTGGGAACCAAGTGAAAAATAACATTTTGATATTGTTTTTCTTTTAACTGTTGACGTTATTTGTATTGTATAAAATGCGTGGTTTCAAGGATGAAAAATCGTTTTTGAGGCTCGATGAGTCGGATAAAAACTTGTGGTTTTTGAGTAGTAAAACCATTTTGAGGCTCGTATAGTTGAGTTGATTTTATGCTATGTGATTACATATCCTACTTTACTACATTATAGTCTATTTCTATTAGGTTTCGGCTCACGGTGTAGAATTTAAAAACATTTTGAGGTGCATATGATCACGCTGGTTGATCTGGAGGAGCCGGATGGGGCGAAAGATCTTTTGGTCTTCCTTTTTGTTTCTTTTAGATCATGTAACGTGTGAGACCCTGACCTGTTTTCATTTTCGGTCTTTTTCGATGCGTGTTTGTCGTTTTCGTTTCAGCATGTTCATACGTGTTTTTATGCCTGTTCGAGTGTAGAGATGCATGTGGGGTTAGTTCTCGAGACCGTTGGCCGTTGTGGTATGAATTTTAAAATATATATATATATATATAATTTTTTTTTTTTTTTTTTTTTTGTGGCCTATAAATATCTTGCGTTAGATATTTTCAAAAGATATTTTCAAAACTTACAAGCTAAATTTTTTTTTCTCTGCCTTCTCTCTAACTTCTCGGGGGCCCGAGACTCGATTTTAGACAATCCAACAGCTGATCCTTGTTATTGGCACGATGGGCTACGCGTTCATCCGGATGAAATTTTATTTCGGTAAAGTTTGATTTTGCACGTGGATCGAAACGTTGAGTTTTTAACTCAACGAGGTAGGATCCTAGACTCTCAGTCCTATAAGGGTGCTACGTGTAATCATGTGTATTTTTACTATTTTAAAATGCATGTAATCGCTTTATGTTTCAAACGTTGGTTTTGGGGTCCAAAACCATTTTTCGTCAATTTCAGTTGGGTGAAATCAAGTTTCAAGTGTTTCTTTCAAGGTTTTGGTGTTAGTCTTAGGCTTAGGTATGTCCGAGGGTGATGGATAGAAGTTTTTAGGCTTCATTTTTGGGTTTTGGTGGCTGAAACAATAGCTCGGAGTCAATTTCTACCTAAGTTTAGTCGACGGGATCGTGGTTCAGTCGACTGACCTGTGTTTTGGGGAGTTTTTACGAGATTCCAGTAGCTTGCTTGGGTCGACTGGATGGGGTCTACTTGACTGGGTCCTGTGTGGGGTGTTTTGGTGTTTTGGTGGTCGTGTGGTGGCCTCTCGGTTGATTAGGTTATGGAGCTCAATCAAATGCTCACCTCTAGTGTTTTCAGTTGATTGGATTACGGGGTCCCATCAATTGAAGTCACGGAGAGGGTGATGGTCATTTCACGCGGGGCATTGGTGCACGATTGTGTGCGTGGTGGTTGGTGCATTTTTGGGTGCAAGACAAGTTGGATCTGATGTTCTTTCTAGAGTTGAGGTGGTTTTTGGTAAGAACCATTTTGTGGGAGGTTTGGTGTTGGCCTCCGGGTTGAATTTTGATTTTCTGCATCGTTGGTTGTCTCGGTGAATGGACGGGTCGTTCATGTGAGCGGATGACAGGTGTGTAGCTTGTGATGTCGTGTTGTGTTGTGTGGCGTCGTTGTGTGGAACGTCGTGGCATACGTGTTTCTGTGCTTATAGAACTATGGTTAGTTTTATTCTTGCATGTTGTAGTATGGATATGTGGTCCTATGTGGTCATATGTGATCTTTGCGGTCATGGTGTATCTAAGCTCCGTTTTTTTATGTGTGTATCGGTTGCACTGGTTAAAACTCTGATTTTAAAATTGTATATGTTGGAGCGAATTTTGGTCTCTCGGTGAAAGTCCGTAAAGATGCATATGAGGAGCATATTTTGATCATATGGTGAAAGTCCGTGAAGATATCTGTTGGCTCTGGTCAACAATGCATTAGTTGGGACAGATAATGGTCCTATGGTGAAAGTCCGTGAAGCTATATGATGGGGACGGATAATGGTCCTACGGTAAAAGTTCGTGAAGCTATGTGGTGGGGGCGTATGTGGTCCTACGATTTTATCCTGTGAAGTTATATGCTAATTCTGCATATGTTGCGATGTATAAATGGCATGTGTTTCATGTGGGACTCGTGGGAGTCTTGGCTTGTAAAATTCGATCTTTACTGGTGAAGCATTGTGCTATATATATATATACAAATTATTTTCTAGACTCTGATAAATTGTGATACAAAACCATTTGCAAAACTATTTTCTTTGAGACTCTTAGGAGTTCTCGTATAAAACCATTTTTTAATTGTTTTCTTCTGGAACTCGTATGAGTTCAGATATAAAACCGTTTTATAGCTCGTGTGAATCGAAAATTGCACCTCATTTTTTGAGCATGTTTTGTTTATATTGTATGTTTGTCTAGTTTCTGCTGAGTTTTGGCTCGCGGTGTGGGATTTAAAATATTTTTTAGGTACCGGTCACGCAGGTTGATTTGGGATTGCCGGTTGAGGCGAAAGAACTATAGTCTTCCTTTTTATTCTTTTGTACCTTGTATATTTACATATTTTTCGGTGTTAGAACCGTGTAATATAAGTCTTGTTGGCATTTATATACAATGTATGTATGTTTTACTTTGTGAGTAAATATCGGGTTGGGCATTTTATCTGGTTGTTTGTGGGTGTTTCATGTGATCCGAAATTTGGGACGTGACAGAATGGTATCAGAGTTCTAGGTTTGAATACCTAAGAGCCGTGGAAAGGGTGCATCACCGTGTGAGGTTGATTGCATGTGCTTGATTGCATGTGTTTAGATGCTTTGATAACATGAACGTGCTAGCATATTAAGCATGAGAATGTTATGTATACGTGAGCATGGGGGTTGAACATTGGGATTGATTAGTCTTGCCTTTGGGCGTTTTGATTAACAAACTTGGGAGTCAAGTTCGAAACGCGTTTAGCTGACGTGATTTTTAGCAGAAATTCTGAGTAGGTTATCCAAATTGACGCGTCACTCTTGTCAGTTCTCCTCAGTATGCAGAGTTTATTTCGCATAAACCTATGTGACTGCGTGTTAGCATGCTTATGTGGTTCTTGCTTATATGTTGCATCTTATGTTCTGTGTTTCTTTCATGTAGACGTGATGTCTGCGCGGAGAGGGTGAGGTTGTGGTCGAGGCCATAGCCGTTGTTTTGGCCAAGGGGATGTGCCTATCTCTGATACTGGTGATGCAAATGCTCCTCAGGAATCGATGGACGCGACTGAGTTGCTGCGTGTGTTGATTAGTTCTATCCAGCAGCTGGTTGAGGTTGTTAGAGGTGTGACCGCTCTAGAGAGAGAGAGAGTACCTGAGCTGAGGGCTACAATGGCGATGCGAGAGTTCATGCGCATAGATCCACCTACCTTTACTGGAGATCCCTATCCTATTGTAGCGACGAAGTGGTTGGAATTGGTGACCCGGATCCTTGACATGCTGCAGATAGTTGAGGATGAATTGCGGGTTCTTCTTTCCATGTTTTAGCTGAGGGGTGATGCTCACGAATAGTGAAAATACGCCCGGAACACTGTGGGGGTCACATAGGCAGCTTTCACTAGAGTTTTTCTAGAGAAATATTTTTCAACTTCATCCAGAGACTTATATAGAGAGGAGTTCTACACTCTCACCCAGGGAGCGATGGGTGTTATGCAGTACGATGCTAGGTTTACTAGTCTGTCCCGATTTGCACCGGAGTTGGTGGCGACAAATGAGCTGAGGTCGAGGAAGTTTGAGTGGGGTTTGAGGCCCGCGATCAGATAGAGAGTGGCCGGCATGGGGCTGCATGTGTTTACAGAGCTGGTGGAGGCAGCAGCGAGGATTGAGAATACCTTGACTGAGATTCAAATTTCTAGGGAGGCCAGGACACCGTAAGGTGGGACAGAGGTACAAACAAGTGGGCATTCCGGCAAGAGGCAGAAGTCCTCTGGCCTTAGTTTTTATACATCCGAATTACCACAACAGTTCTCTACACCAGCACCATTGGTGGCTTCGTCGGGGAGATTAGAGCAAAGGAAAGTTAGATGTTATCGGTGTAGACAGCCAGGGCACCATGTGTCAAATTGTCCGCAGCCGAGGCAGTACCAGGATCCACAGTTGAGGCAGTCCCAAAGTCCCATACTGAATCAGTCACAGGGGAGAGGGCCGCCGATTTGTTTTGGATGTGGCTAGAGTGGACATATTTGTAGGAACTGTCCCTAGAGAGAGTGCACCGAGCACAATAGGCACATTAGGGGGTTCATTTGTGTAGGATTGACAACAGCCTCCCGCAGTTCAGACTTTTTAGATTGTAGGTGGGGTACTTTAGTTCAGTCGGTGCGGTAGTCGACAGTGTCGGGTTATGGGGGACAGGCTAGGATGACACAGGGCTGAGCGTATGCCCTTACAGGTCCTAGTTCTTCCAGGGCACCGGTAGTGCTTGATGATGATGCAGCTGTTACTCCAGCAAGCAAAGGTACTTTTTGAGTATGCGGGCTTTGGGCCAATTTCTTCATTTCATCTGTTCGAAGTTGGTGATGGACTCCGTCGGTGTTGTGCTGTGTTGAGACAGCAGTTGGTGAGGATGTGAGGCTGGGGTGAGTTGTATATCTCATGTCTTTAAGATAGTTAGCCGTTGTTTAGGATACCTGACCTTGTTTGATTAATATCCTAGGAATGGCGTGGCTAACCATCTCTTATACCTGTGTCAATTGTGATCAACGGTTTATTTTCTTTTGACCTTATGCTGAATTTCGGGGACGAAATTCCTTTAAGCGGGATAGAGTTGTGAGACCTTGACCCGTTTTCGATTTTGGCATTTTTCGATGCATGTTTGTTGTTTTTGTTTCAGCATGTTCATATGTGTTTTTATGCCTGTTCGAGTATAGAGATGCATGTGGGGTTGGTTCTCGGGGTCGTTGGCCGTTGTGGTGCGAATTTAAAAAAATATATATATATTTTTGTGGCCTATAAATATCTGGCGTTAGATATTTTTAAAACTCACAAGCTAAGTTTTTTTTTCTCTGCCTTTTCTCTAACTTCTCAGGGGCCTGGGGCTCGGTTCTTGACGATCCAACAACTAATTTTTGTTATTGGCACAGTGGGCTACGCGTTCATCCAGACGGAATTTCATTCTGGCAAAGTTCGATTTAGCATCTGGATCGAGGCGCCCAATTTTTAACTCAACGAGGTTGGATCCTAGACTCTCATGTTCTATAAGGGTGCTACGTGTAATCGTGTGTATTTTTACCGTTTTAAATTGCATGAAATTGTTTTACGTTTCAAACGTTGGTTTTAGGGTCTAAAACCATTTTTCGTCGATTTTGGTTGGGTGAAATCGAGTTTCGAGTGTTTCTTTCGAGGTTTTGGTGTTAGTCTTGAGCTTGGGTATGTCCGAGGGTGTTGGATGGAAGTTTTTAGGCTTCGTTTTGAGATTTTGGTGGCTGAAACTGTAGCTCAAAGTCGGTTTCTGCCTAGGTTCAGTCGACTAGATCGTGGTTCAGTTGACTAGATAGAGGAGGTCAGTCAACTGACCTGTGTTTAGGGGAGTTTTTGTGAGATTCCAGTAGCTTGCTTAGGTTGACTTGATGGGGTCCAGTCGACTGGGTCCTGTGTGGGGCGTTTTAGTAGTTTTAGTGGTCGTGTGGTGGCCTCTCGATCGATTGGGTTATAGGGCTTAATCGACTGCTCTCCTTTAGGTTTTCAGTTGA
>JAUMHN010436168.1:0-31518 GCA_032360265.1 Heliamphora ciliata
AATTAATTAAATTAACAGGATAAATAAAACAGATATGCAATAATCCACGCAGTTCATATATATTTAAACACGATATGCATATATCCCGATTTTATGATCCAAGTAAAACACTAAGGTGCTTCAGTCTCTCTAAGAGAGTCAGCTATTTCAATCCATATTTGCCTTTGATTTTGTGTCCTGATTGTCTCAGGCTTTTTCTGATACTATTTAATATGTACTGATATATCATATCAGTCTCGTATGTATCAGAAAATCAATACAAAGCAACCCTGAGAAAGAGAAATCGTTGGACCACCACCAGCCACCGCCGGCACCGCCTTACCACCGCCTTCAGGCGGCTCCTGCCGCCTCATCTGAACTCTGTTTTAAACGAGTTTTATATTATTGGAAAGCTCTCAAAATATGAAATTTTTCTGTCAAAAAAGCTGTTGGAAAATTTCGAAAAAAAATGTTCGAACAACAAAAAACGCTGCTGGTCGCAGCAGCACTGCGCAACCAACTTTGGATTTTTCGACCTCTTCCCGAACTCGATTTTCAACGTATTTTATATCAAAAGAAAAATATCAAAAATTAATATTTTTTTATGAAAGAAATTACTCAAAAATAGCCCAAAAAACTTCCAAAAACACTGCCCAAAGCTGCTGCCGTCGCATCTAGCGTCGCCGTCTTTAACCGCTACCTTCCCGAGGCCGTTCCGACCTCATCCGAACTCCGTTTTTGACGTATTTTATATCGTTAAAAAGTTCTTGAAAAGTAAAATTTTTTGTCAAAAAATTTGCTCGACAACAATGCAGAAGACTGTCGAAAAAACTGCCTGTAAGCTGCTGCTGTAGCGCCGCCACCACAAACAAAAACACTACTATTTTTTTCTTTTTTAATGCACTGTTTGGCCCAGTTTTTTTTTAAATTTTTGATAGTATTTTGAGGTATATTTTACTACTATTTTATCTTTAAAAAGCTTCCCAAAAAATAGTTCTAAAATTGGCCTAAAAAATCATAAAAACCGCCGTCAAACCACCACCGAAACTGGGCTATTTTTGTGATTTTTTTTGTTATATTTGACTTATTGGTGGGTATTGTGGGGTGTGATTAAGTTAGTATGTGGTAATGAGGACGAGGGTGAAGTCTCTGTGTTCGAGCATAGAGCATGTTTGAGATCAGGTACCGTGCTGAATTGGTCTCTTCCTTTGTGTTTGTTGCTGGAGTATTTGCGTTGGCGAGAGTTCTGTGTTGGGGTTTACTAGCGTGAGTTGGATCTTGATCCGATGTTTTATGGATGTTTCCTGGATGACAGTGATGTCAGTGGAACTTGCACGTGTGAACAGTCTGTTTGGAGATTGATTCCTTAAGGATGTGTATTCTTGGTATCAGTTATGTGACACTTTCAGTTGTAGGGTTTCAGTTGCTGAGGCATGTCTGATGTTGTACAACGTTGCCGGGGCATTTCTGCTGTTGTACAGTGTTGTTGGGTTTACATCAGAGGTTGCTAATGATTGATGGGTTGTGTTGGCTTGCGAAGCAGTGTTGAATTTCGAGGATAAAATTCCTTTAAGGGGGGAGAGTTGTGAGACCCTAACCCAGTTTATTTTGAGAATAATTTAAGTGTTGACGGACTTTGAGTTAACTTTTGCTCTAGGTATGTTGGGATTTTGTTTCTTCGGAATAGAACAACATGTGCGTATGAGTTTTACGGTTGTTCGGGTTCAAAAGAGGTTTGTTTGGCAAGTGTTTAGGCTATAAAACCTGTTCTGTAGCAGAAAATAGTTTGAGAAAATTCCAGTGAGGATTTCAGTCGACTGAAGGGGTGAGTTCAGTCGACTGAGTGGGGTTTTTGGTGGTTCAATCGACTGACCAAGAAGGTCGAGTCGACTGGACTTGAGACGGTGATATATTTTTGACTTTTCAGAAGGTTTTTCAGTCGACTGGATTGGGGGTCCAGTCGACTGACCTGTGATATTCTTGGGCGTGGCTTATAAATATCAGTGTTTGGAGATATTTTGAGATATTTTGAGATATTTTCATCTCAGATATGGTTTTCTCTTTGCCTTGTCTCTAGATTTTGACGGACCCGGGGCTCGATTTTCAGCGATCGGACTACGAATTCTTGGTGTTGGTGTTGGGGGCTTCACATATATCCGGACAGAATTTCGTTTCATTGAGGTTCGATTTTTGAGACGTCGGGTTTTGACCCAACGAGGTAGGGTTTTAGACCCTACTGTTGTATAAGGGTGTTGTATGTAATTATATGTGTTTGCACTGGATAGAAAATGCATCAAATGTCATATTTATGTTTAAACCTCAGTTTTTTGGGTAAAAAGCATATTTTTTTCTTTTCATGGCTTATTACATCGTATGGCATGTTATTTTAGGATTTTCAAAGGGTGTTATTGAAAACGGTGGTTTTGTGAAAGAAAATCTCAACACTTGGTGTTTTGGTGGTTTAGTGCTAACCCTTGAGGTTGAGGCTCAGGTTTGAAACATTTTGTGAAAATGGGGAAGAACATTTTGAAATTGCGTTTGTGGATCTCCATATTGATGGATGGATCTAAATACATGTATAATGTATTTTGTAGAAATGCTTTCGTAGTTGAGCTACGGTACGGCTTTTATGAAATAATTCTCTAGATGTGCCGAGATGACGGGTATTTGGCACGAGTTTCCCTTGGTGAAAGTCCCGAAACGTGCGCAGTGTAGGTACCTTTGTTATCCTTCGGGGTAGTTCCCATAAAGAAGGTCGATTTGGGTGCTCTTTTCCCTCAGGTTGTCAGGCCTGTAAAGTTTGCTTTTACGTCGTGGTACTCCGTATAAAACTTGTCATTATCTAGCAGGTCTTAAATGATTCAGGACTAGGTAATGGGCAGGAGTCTATAGTTGTTACCTCTATCCCCTTGTGATGGAGTCAGTACATAGGATTCATTTTACTTTATCCTCGGCTGCGTGTTCCGAGTGGATTATATTTTATCTTTTCTCCTCAGTGGTGTATCCCGAGTGGAGCATACTATTTTATCTTTCCTCAGTGTGTGATCCGAGTGGGAAAATGACGTTTTGCTTACTATTTTTCTTCAACTGTAAAATGTGATTTTGCATTGTTTAAATGCTTGGTTGTGAAGAGAAAACTGTTTTGGGAGTTTGATGGGAAATGTGGGGTTTTATGATGTAAAACCTTTTGGCACTGTGGTTGAGTTTGCTCCTACTATATGATATGCATGGTTTTGAGGACGAAAATGTAGAGTTTTATGAAGTAAAACCGTTTTGAGGCTCGTGTCAGCCTGATGAAAAACTTATGGTTTTGGGTTGGAAAAACGTTTTTAGCTCCTGTGATTGAGCTTATATGCTTATGATTGCATAACTCGCTTTACAGCTTTATAGTCTGTTTCTATTGGGTTTCGGCTCACGGGTGGGATTTTGCTGTAAATCTTTTTCAGGTAAGCGTGGTCCTATAAGTTGACCCGGTGGTGCCCGGAGGTGGCTGATGATAAGAAGTCTGTTTTGTCTTGATAGGTAGTTTATACCTGTTGTATATGTTACATGTTTATTTGTAACATGTTGTAAATCATATACTATGATTATGGATGTGTACATGTTTTAATGCTTTCGAGAGAACCTTGGGTTGGTTGTTATTTTTCGTAGTTTCTTACTTCGTTTTTCATTGTTGTGATCAACGGTTTACAAACGGGATTTTCAAATAGTTTTTGCTTCACATAAACCTTTGTGCTTCGAGGTAGATTTTGGAACGGCCTAAGCTTCTTTTAAAACGAAAAAATTTCCTATTCAGAACACGTATTTTATTTTTAAAGGCTTAGCTTGTGGGGCTGTAACTGTAGTCTTTTGGCTACTCTTTTAAATCAATAAACCCTCAGAAGTACGTTTTTACAAAGGTTTTGGCCTTGTTTGGTCTTCTGGTTTTTAAATCCCTTTTGTTTGGGCAGTTTGCTGGTTGTTCTGTGGCTTTTAGCGTGACTCGGAGTTTGGGGCGTGACATGATGTTTTCACTAGGGGAGTTGTCAAAGAAGATCATGTCTAAAAATGGAGAAAAGGCCGATGATTTAACTGAAAACTTTGTTGTCGGCCTTATAAAGGATGTGGTTGAGGAAATGTCTTCTACTATGGATTTTGAAAGTCTGCTAGAAATCCATCCCAAGGTTACAAGATCTCTGGATATGATTTGCAGGGTAATCACTAAATTTGACACTGGTAGGGAAGAAATTGATTGGCTTTTTAACAAAGTCTCTCAATTATTCAATGTTTCATAGCATATAAGTCATGATAGTGTCATTTTAAATACTGTTGATATAGAGACTATTAATATCATGATTGAACGTTATGAGGAGTGCTTGAGTACACAAAGATCTTTGAAATCAGAGTTACGAGATATCTTGAAGAAATCTGAGGATTTTCAAGCAAGAGAAGCTCAAATTCAAGCCATGAAAGTACGATTGGAATATGATAAAGCTAAAATGAAGGAAAACATTAGCCGTTTGGAGTCTTTAATTGAAGAAAAGAAGGAGCTTAGAGAAGGTCTTCAAAAGTCACTTGCTAAAGCGGGAAGGGATAAACTCCAAGCATTTAATGATCTTAACTTGGAATTTCAACGCACACTTGGCACTTTGAATCTGTTCTTGAAGAAGAATAACAAGCATTTTCATTTAATGCATTTTTTTGTTTATTTTAATGATGACAAATTTCTATTTCGCATTTAAGTATTTGATGAATAAGATGATTATGTAAGACATAATCAAATTAATAGCTTATAATATCAATATAAAAAAATGATATTTTCTTTTTGTATTTGTGGCTGCGCTTGATTTTAATCACAAGACTGCCTACGTACCCATAGTGGGAGCAAGCCTCTCGTAGTTCATTTGTTTTTGTTTTAGTCGTACACAGTTTTAGCTCATGTGGGCTAGGAGCATCTTGCAGTTTAGGCTCGTGTAATTAGGAGTAGGGTGACATGTAGTTTTAGCTTGTGCGTTAAGGAGCATCTCTTTTAAACATAGAACTTTTTGATGAATTTTCCATTGACACGTGGAAATACACATTTACCTTCAGAATTTGAGAGTTCATATGCTCCTTTGCGAAAAACCTTAGTGACAACTTACGGTTCTTCTTATTTGGCTTTAAACTTTCCTTTCATTATTCTTTTAATAACAATTGGTCTTTTGACTGTTAAGACCAAATCACCAATTGAAAAAGATCTATACTTGACCTTCTTGTTAAAAGAGCTAGCCACTTGAGCTTGATAAATTTACAATCTTTGTTGGGCATCAAATCTTTTCTCATCAAGTGCTTCAAGCTCAGCTAATCTAATTTTAGCATTATCATCTAGATTTGTGAGTTGAGTAGCAACTCTAAGAGATGGTAATCGTACCTCAAGTGGAAGTACTGCCTTTGAACCATACACAAGGCTATATGGAGTGCAACCAGTGGAAGTACGAACAGTTGCTCTGTATGCCCATAAAGCTTCAAGCAAATGCTCGTGCCAATCTCTTTTGCTCTTTGAAACCATCTTTTTAATAATTTTTCCAAGCACCTTGTTAAAAGCTTTGGCTTGTCCATTTGTTGATGGATTATAACTGGCAGAACATCCATGTCGAAATTTGTATTTTCACACAATTTTATAACTGGTGAACTCTTGAAATATAGGGTATTATCAGAAATGATTTTTGAAGGAACTCTGCAGCGGTAAATTATATGATTTTTGATAAAATTTACCACATCAATACCTTTTACTTCTTTTAATGGTACTGCTTCAGCCCATCTAGAAAAGTAATCTCTCCCAGCCAATATGTATTGGTGAGAGAGCGGGAAGACGGTGGCTTAAAAGGTCCCATGACATCTACATCCCAAGTTTCAAAGGGCCAAGATAACATTGTAAGATGGAGTAGCTGTGGAGGTTGATGTATAAAGTCTCCATGAAGCTAACATACTTTACAAGCTTTTGCAAACTGCATTGCATCTGGAACCATGGCTAGCCAATAATAACCTAACCGTTTTAATTGTGCAGCATGTTTGGGACCAGCTTGATGTGCACCACAGGTCCCACTATGAGTTTCATGAAGGGCTTGAACAGCTTTTTCTTTCGACAAACATCTTAGAAGAATTCTGTCGAAAGACCTTCTATATAAGGTCTCATTTAGGTATGTAAATTGAAGTGCTCGACGCTTAAGGTCAATCCTTTTCTTCGGATCAGTTAGCAATTTTCCATATAGAAATAAATCCATGAATGGTTAGCGCTAATTTGGATCTTCTTCAATTTCACATACAGTTATTGCATTTGCAATTTCTGCTTGTTTAATTCGTTCAAGTGCTAGGGGTAGCAGATGACGTTCCCCAACTATGATTTGAATATCCCTTTGCTCTAGAAGAGTCAAGGGTGCTACTAAGTTAGCTAAAGCATCTGCTTTATCATTTTTCTAACCTTGTCACATGAAAAATATGAATATCTTGAATTGAAAAATCAAATATTTAGCTCTTTGGTGGTAAAAGATCAAGGTTTTATTTTTGACTTCATAATCACCATTCAATTGTCTGATGACCAATTGAGAATGGCCAAATACTTGTAGAGAGTTAATATGCATTTCTAGTGCTATTTCTAGGCCAATGATTAATGCTTCATACTCTGCCACATTATTGGCACATAGAGCCAATAAGGAGAATGTATATGGAATTAAACCTTTAGAAGGTGTCACAAGAATAATGCCCGCCCCTGCTCTTTTTTTTCTCGATGCCCCGTCAAAATAGAGCTGCCATGATGATGTTTTTACTGTCATAACTTCTTCATCTCGAAGATCGTCGGGTAGTTGCATGTTATCTAGCACTGGATGTGCTGCTAGAAAATCAGCGACTGCTTGCCCTTTTATTGCCTTTTGGGATGCAAAAGTGTTATCGAATTCTGTTAGTAGTAATGACCATTTAGCCAAATGACCTGATAGGAATGGTCTAGACATCATATATCTCAGAGGATCGGCTCTTGAGATCAATGTAACAGAGTGAGCAAGCAAATAATGTAACGACCCGGTTTAGACCCTAGTTGTAACAACCCGGTTGGTAATGACCCGTGTAATAACTCAGCCCAAATCATAGTATTAGCGACGGTTAGCCAACGAGATCTTAGGTCGCTAGAAGGATGAAAACCCTAACTCAACCCAAAACCCTAATTCGATCCGAAAATCCTAAAAAAGACCTAATACTCAAGAGGCAAAACCCTAATACTCAGAGAAGACTTTCAACATTCTAAATTACGTAAATAACATGAAATATTAGGTCTAAAATAAACAATTCTCATAATTAAGGTTAAATAACTATTTTGCCCCTAGTATAACAAAAAGTTTTAAAAATTTAAATTTTGACACATAGTAATCCTAAATCAAGGATTTAAGTACAATTAAGTAGGAAAAGTCAAAATAACATAAAAAATGACAAAATATCCCTTAGTGGCCGGTCACCTTAGAAATTGTGCTAAAAAGTAGCTTTTTACTTTTTTTAAGCTTAAAAAGATGAGAAAAGTGTCAAATGAAATATTATGATGATCCAAGACTTGTTGAACAAGTAATATACATAATAATATGGTATTATAGGTTAAAAAATAAACAAATCATTATTAAAGTGTATACACACTAAAATAAATCAAAAAGCCATATAATGTCAAACTAGCTTAATTTGATTTAAAACCTACACCTATTTAATCAATTGCTATAAAAATTCTAATAATTTATGAAAATACTAAATTTATTATAAACATACTAAAATAATAAGTTTTAGTAGGTAAAGACACCAAAAAGATATACCAAATTAATTTTTAAAGCACTTGCACAGAATGGCACGAAAATCGAGATAAAACCCAAAGATTGATGTAAGATCAAATTTTTGTCCCCCAAACTAAACCTAGCTGACTTCCCACATGCCAAAATCTGAAAATATCTCTCAAAAATTGCACCATGTCACATCCGCCCATGTGAATGAAAAAAAATGGGCTTAAAAGTCATCATTTTGTTCCCCCACACCTTTTTCTATAAAACCAAGCCAAACACCACCTCAATTCTTCTCATTTTCGTCCAAGAGGGTGAGTGTTCAGAATTCTCATTGTTCTTGAGAGTTCATGTGAGTTTGAGAAAAGGAAAAAGAGAAGAAAGAAGGAAGGTTTCAAGAAAAAGGTTTTTGGAAATCCAAGAGTCTAAAGCTAAGTCCTACAAATCATCCATCATTTCTAGGACCTCAAGCAAGTAATTAAAACCTCTAAACTTTATGTCTAATATCACCCAAAATATCCTTCAACTCATCTCTTTAAACACTTCTAAGATCAAGAACCGAAAACAAACCGAAAAGACGTTGTAGTTGAGAAATAAGAATTGTTGTGTTTTTTAATTATATGAGATGTGGTGGTGTGTTGTTATTCTTGGGTTTAATGACTTAAATGGGTTCTAGAATCTTGATATTCATACATAAAATATAAGTATGCAAAGAAATGGGACAAAACCTTGACATATCATAAGTAGGAGACTTGAACATATAAGAACCTGATTTTTGAGTACTTTAACGTTTCTTCCATGTTCTTTGGAACTTCATAACTCAACATAAAAAATTGATCTAAGCCTTTCCTTTTTGTCCAGATTTATATTTTTATGTTATCTTTCATCCAAAGTTGGTTTGAACTCATTTCAGTGAATAGAACTCGAGATATTGTAATTCTACCAAAGTGTGTCGTTTTCAAACCAGTCAACAATACCGACCTAAAAACCCTAATTTAAAATGAGATCCAAGCTTTAGTTTAAAAATAAAAGTTGTAGATAACATATATCTCTAGCTATCCACCACAAATGAGCTCAAAATATTGAGGTTGGATAGGTAAAAAACACTTTGAAAATCTCTGCTATGGTTCAACCATTAAAGGACACTTATGTCACATATTTTTGTATAACCACAAACCCCTATTTGTAGTGACCTACTCCGAACGTGGTCTACATGAATATTATAGGTAACATACTGAACTACGCTTTGTCAAAAAATCAGACCTAGAGACCTTGGGAAAGTCCCTCAAATCCGTTTCAAACTCTCTGTCCAAAACTGGTTCTACTGAGGGTTTGGCGGCTGACAGAACCTATTTTACAAAATAGCTTATATCTTCAACTTGTTTCAAACAACCACCCCTAGAACCCTTCATACTACTTGTAGGGGGCATGCTTAACTAGAACATATCCAAAATTGGGCACACTTCGACTTGATTGGATGCCTCAAAATCAAGACCGACAAAGGCGTATATTTGGTAAAATCTTGAGAAAAGTGCTGAATCATTTTCGCTTAGAATGTTTCATTCACCCATTTGCCTTAAGTTTTGGCCTTAGTGTTAAATATAAGAGTTGTAAACAATATTTTTATCTAAATAGTGTTTAAAAATTATAACTTGACTCCAAGTCTAGATGTCTCAAAACCCTACCGACCCTTTAATTTTAATACTTGAACTTGGCCTTTAAAGTTTCTATGTGTATGTTTGAATACCTTTCATTGTGAGACCCGATTTTTATATGATGATTAATTTGAATTAGTTTATTAGTATTTTTAAGTGAATGTACGATTATTAGAACTCATGCAATCAAGTTTGAATTGTATCTTGAGAATTGAACTTGCACCTCACACAGTTGTTCTTATGCTTAATGAGTTGTACCATGAACTTTGCCATGCGATAGATAGTTGGACTTGAGATCCATATAATACATCATAGATATTGTCACTTGCATCCTAACATATTGGAGTCTATCTGTGTAAACCGTTGTTGGGATGGGTTATTGTCCTTTTTGGTTATAAGTCTAGGGCGTCCCTAGTTGCCATTTTTTGTAAATATTTTGGGATATATTCTCCTTGTACACCCTGGGTGCGTCCCCGGTGTTTGAAATGGTTTATCATGAATATTATTGGGCACCATGGGTTCCTCACTAGCATTTTGATTTTGATGGCTTAGACTTTGGGTTGACACTGGCGGAGGTATCACGAATCTTAAGGTGGGACAAATTGCTTATTATATGATTGATTGATTGACTATTGAATTTTGTTGGCCTGGAGGATGGCGCAGACCCCACGCCGCTGCCATTGAGTAAAACAGCTGAGGCATGAAGCCTAGGCGAGCATTTACTATTCACAACGAGGCGCGCTAATGGCTTTAGTGATCAATTATCCATAAAAGTCTACTCTAAAAATTTCTGGTGTGAAATTCTTGTTATGATCTGGGTGTATGTTAGGTTAGGCATTTACATTTCATACACGGCATCCCATATGCATGTTTATTGACTTATTTGCTACCTTGTTATAAATTTGTCTATCTCATTGATTTTGAAGCATGTTAAGGGTTATTTGGCATGCATTGTGGTAAATTTTGTGCCGTGAGATTGGTTAGAAGGTTTAGAGTGTTTTTTTATTGGGCTTTAGTTCATGACATTCGTTTCACATGTGAGGAAGATGATATTTTTGAAAAGGAGGTCCCCAAATGAGAGTACATCTACGATTACCAGTGGGAGTTTCAAGAATAGGAGAATCCCGACGACGCTTGCTGAAGATTTTAGTCTTCTCCTTTTGTTATTTTTGATTAGTTTTCCTGTACTTATTGTAATTTTTTTCAAATCTTTTGCGAAACTGTAATCGCTATGTACCTTTAAACAGTTTAGAACTCTTAAAGATGTAATATTTATGATATGTAAATATGAATGAATTGCTAGAATATCCATTTATTTATATTTATGTATGTCCCGACATGTCCAGAGGATGGGGAGTCATAAATAATGCCTTAGTTTTTGAACAACAAAAATTAATGCCAGACAAACTTTTTCAATCGAAGAGTAATTATGCTCTGCCTCATCAAGTGTTTGACTAAGATAGTATAAACCATTTTCTTTACCGTCATCATTATCCCCCAAAGAGTGTTTAAGAGCAGCGATATATAAGATTAACGACCGTCCTTGTGAGACCCTGACCCATTTTATTTTTTAAAATGATTAAGTGTTGATGGGAGTAGAAATTAAAACTTGATCTTGGTGATGTTTTAGGTGAGTATTTTGAGCTTGGATACGTATGAAAGATATGTTTGGGGAAGAATATGAGGTTTTAAGGGATGTTCGGACCAAAATATGTGAAAAGTGTGTGAAGAAAAGTGACATACCTTTACTAATTTGGTCATAATATTTTGTACAAAATAAATCCTGGCATGAGGCTTGAACTATTGGAAAGTAGACTTTCGGGACTTCAATTTGAGTATAAGAATGACCCTATTTGGAGTTCGAATAAAGGAGATATGCTTGTTCAAAGTCGGACAAACAGTGTAGTCACGGAGACCAATCGAGTGGTCTTTAGACCGATCGATTGGTCTGTGTCAGGCAGAGGGTATAAGTTACGGGTTTTGAGTTGGTTTTCTCATTCTCACTTCTCTCCTTTCCCTCTAAAGTTGAGGGGTGATCTAGGGTTTGGCTTTTGGAGCTCTTTGGGGCTTTCTATGTTTGTTGGGAGTCGAGATTTTGCTGTTTTCTTGAGCGAGCTACCGTTGGAGAGTGCGGATGTTCCTTGGATGCTCCTCCATAGTTGTGCGCGTTGGGTTTTGGTGGGTTGAAGCTCCACTAGAGGCTTAATTCTGGATGGTGAATTGTCTATGAGGTAGGATTTAGACTAATTTTGGTGGAATTCCTTGATTTGTGTTGAATCTTTAGAAATTAAACGAATATCTAAGAAAACCCAAAGTTTTTCTTTGTTGAAAGTAAGAACCTCAACCGTAAATATGAGTTGGTGTGGTTAATATTGTGGAGATATGAACTCTAATATGATATATGAATGTCCATTTGATGTATAGAACATTTGAATTCCATTATGAGTTAAATATGATGAATCAACCTTGAAATCCTAACTTTTTAGTTGAGAAATGAAGATCTTCTACAAACTCTTGTGCCCCGAGGGAGATTTTGGAATAACTTTTCCTCTTTTTAAAAGTTATTTCTTAACGTAAAATGTGTTGAAAGGTACAAAAAATCTTCTAAGCGTTGAAAATTAGGTTTTTGGCTTGAAAAAGAACTTGGAGCAGGATGAACCGATAGACAGATCGATCGGTCTATCGAGTGGTCCTTTGATACGCTCGGTTCTCTTATGCTGGCAAGAGACCGATCAATTGGTCTCTTCACCAATTGATCGGTCTGGGTTGTTTATTAAAATTTTTGGTATTTTGTTTTAAAGGCTTGGCTCTTGGATATCGTGACTCTAGTTTTTTGTACTACTCTTTTACTTTAATTAAACCCTCGGGTAGGTGTATTTGAAAGGCTTTAAACTTGTTGATTGTTTTCATTTTGAATCGTGTCGATTAAGATAAGCTTTGGCGGGTTTGACGTGTAAAACAGGTTTTCTATATGCATATGATGGGTGCATGCCATTTTCTTCAAATGACATGATCTTTACTAAAGTAACTTTGTGTTGTTAATGTTTTATGAAACTAATAAAGGGAATGTGAATTGTGAGAAATTGTGTATTGAAGTTATGATGCATGTAACTTGAAAGAGAACTTAAACACTAAAACGAAGCTTGATGTGAAAATGAAATGGGAAATTTGATTTCGGAATCAAAATGATACTATGTGAAAATGATTGGGAGAGGAACCGGTTGTGGGGTTGAACTGTCGGATTGTGAAAATGAAAAAAATTAACAAATAATGAACCGTATGGATTGATGTGAATTAAGTTGGGCTTGCACAGCTCCGCAGTGAAAGACTGAAAACTTGCGCAAGATAGGGATCACATGCCCACGGGTTAGCCTCCAAAATGTGGTGTTGTGTCGTGGTGAGTTATAGTGCTATCTATTACCCAATGGCTTCGCGTAGCCTATTGGAAATAATAGGGAGTGATTTCTATAAGCTGTACTCGACGCCGATTCATTAGGTGTGATACAATTTTATGAGAAATCGGGTAATGAGATAAAATACGGATTATATAGAAGAATGTGTTGAAAAATAAGGGTTTAATGAATTAGAATAATGAAATGAAGAGATGATGTGATAGAAAACAAATGAGTAAATGAATGAGATAAGTTGGTGTGCGTGGAATGTGTGTGTGTTAACGAAGAATGAATGGACGAAACTTGTATTGTTACTTCGGTTGCACCCTTCACACCTTATAAATCATGCATAACATTTGAGTTAGTCATTATCCTACAAGTTTCGACTAACATACGTATGCTAAGCCATTTCAGGTTTTGAGGATCAGGGGTGATACCAGAGCAAAAGATGCATTTTGGGAAAGGCTAGAAGAAAGATTTAGTGTTTTGTTTGTATTTTGTGTTATGTTTATACAAAACTTGAATGGATTATTGTAATGATATTATTGTTGTAAAAGAACTCTTGAAAGCTCAAGGCATTTGTTTGGAATTCGATACGTATGCATGTCATGAGAATAATATTTTTATTATGGTTGCTTAAATAAAATAATTTATTAAATTTTTTATATAAGTTTTGAATTCAAACCTTTAGTGAACAAAATTTATAGTTGATGACCTTTATGTGGGAAGGTTTGGGGTTGGTTCGTGAGTCTCTGGGATTTGGGGTGTGACATAATGGAATCAGAGCTCTAGGTTCGAATACCTAGGAGCCGTGGAAAGTAACAATGATCTTCGTATGTGAATTGTTTGATGAGATTAGACACCAATACATGGCATGAATTGTGTGCTTGCATGGGTTTGCGGTTGAATTGTCTTGCGCATGCTAAGTATTTATTTGGGCATGGAGGGTTGAGTCTTAGGATGATGTGGCATGCAAGTTGGCATCTGATCAACTACTTTGGATTTCGAAATAGAAAAGCGTTTGGCCAACTTCTTTCTATGAGAAATCTAAATTAGTTGCCTGAATTGTCGCGTTACTTTGAGGCTTTCCCTCGGTATGTGAATATGTACTGATGTGATGTGACTAGGTGGTGAGTAGTATGTAGTTTGGCTTTTAAAGGTTAAGCTGAGTTTAACCTAGTTGGGTGTTGTGATATCCCTATTATAGGAGTTATGCCCGTGGGGCTAGGATGAGTTGTGGTCTGGATGGTGTTGTAGGTTATAGAAGTATGACCCAGTGGTCAGTGATTGTGGTAGGTGTAAGCTCGGGAGATGAGCATTGATTGTTCGGAGTGTGTTGTACCTATGTCAGTTAGGGGTGACTATAGTTAGTTACTCGTTGTGTGTTGTGATACCAGTAGCTTGATGAATAGGTATAGTAAGGTGTATGAAACCTCTAGGAGGTTGTTTGTTGTGGTTGGATATGAGGTGTGGTTTTGGGTGTGTCGAGGATTATGTACGTCATGAGCCGTGTTATGTCATGAGCCGTGTGCCCTGAGATTGGGTATGGGCGAGAGCATAGTGGATAGGAGCATAGTGGATGGGAGCATAGTGGACGAGAGCATAATAATATTCGGTCTAAGGTGTGTTAGAAAGTTTAGCTTAGATAATATGTGGGAATGTCCCTTACCCTATGGGGTGTTGTTAGTGGCCATAGTGGTGCCAGATAGTTTTGAGAGTTTGTTGATGACCCTTGAGTTTCTTTTGAAGCGTATTGCTAAGCTGCATCCTTTGATTGAAGTTTGGAGTTGTACGATGATAAATATGTTGGTTGGAGATGTTGTCGATGGATTGATTCTCGAGTGATATACACGCATATACGGTGAGAGGCATATCGGTGGTAGTTGTGATGTGGTGAATGATGATCTGAGGTTGTTTGGAAAGTTTTACGAAGTAGAGTTTCTAAGGCTTGGGTTGTCGTTTTCAGGATGAAGAGACTATGTGGAATATATGGTGTATGGTAAGAATGTGAATGTGAGTGTGTGAGGCTTATGGGGTATGTGATAGATGTTGTTGGTATAGCTAACTCGGTCGTTTTAGGATGACGTGTCGATGGGTAGAGATCCCTTAAAGGGATGACGGTCGTGGTTTGTATCTGGCTTAAGGCCTAGATGTGGTGGTGCTGTTTGACCCTTAGGGCCGAGTGATAGGGTGGTGCCGTTTGGTCTAGAGTTGGTAAGCAAGGTTCGTTTTGTTTGTGTTACGTGTAGTTACTTTCATGTTCGAATATCTATGTGCCGGTGGTACTCGTGTAGTGACATAAAAGACATATTCCCGATTGAACATTTTGTGTTTTTTGATGGATGTATTGGAACTGCGAGCTCGAGATTGTAGCGTGGTTTTGCCTACCCGTTTTGTTGTTACCTATTTGTTGGGAATCGAGTTCGTGTGACGCGACCTTATGAGGAAATGTTCTAAAGTAATGCGAGTATGTGGCGTTGTGCCTTGGTAAATATAAGGCGAGGGTCTTGTGGACACGTGAGATGCGCCATTGGGATGTGAAGGAGTGAACAATTGCTGAAATGTTTGAGTGAAGATCTAAGTTTGAGGATCTGGTGTGACGAGGAATATACTCATTGTGGATGGTAGTCGATAACGTTTATATTAAGATGTCCGATATCTTCACAAGGAATAATGGTTAACCTTCTCATAACCCAAGCGTTTGCGTGATGTTTTTGGAAATGTAATCTGATTTATGCAGAATGTTGATAGCTTTAACTATCGTTGAGAAAGATCTCAAGGGAGTTTAGTGATTGAATTGTTTATGTGGTGAAATTCTCAAGTATTAGTTTTGTGGGATTCCTACGAGAATGAAGGTTCGTGGTTGGGTCATTATCCTAGTGACTAGGAGATCGTGTTTGTGGACCGTGCTAGGTGCATGAGGTTTGAAAGAACCATAGAAGGGTTCGATAGTGTGGTTGGCCTAGGATTGAGATGGTGTTTCCTGAATGTGATATGTCTGGAGATTATTTGTGTTTGACCTTAGGTTCAGAGGTAGGTATGTTGTTTGCCCATGGGAACGATGTGTGGAGAAATAAGGTTCAACAGTGTACCGTGTGGTTGGGGTGGCATGGAGTGATAGGTGAGAAATCGTGGGTTAAGATATTTGCGATAGATGTGTGCCCGAGGAGTGAAAGTCCGAGAGGCGTCAGCATGATCGTGGGAGTTATTAGTAACTTTGGATGAAAGGTCTTAGGATTGGGTTTCCTTTGTTTGGTGTCGTGTGCTTTCTATGCGAGTTGCTGGGACAGTGGGCTCGAGGCTGTGACATGGTTGTGATTTGCTTAGTGGGAGTTAAGTTAGTGAAGCGCAACCTTATGAATTGAGGTCTCTGCTCAACGGGATGTGTTGTACGAAGTATAAGGATTGATGGAGTTCGTGTGTGTGCAAATGAGGTCTTAGAGTTGAGAGCTTAGCGTAGCAGGTGATCTGGGTATCGTGATCGGGGTCGACAGTGGCTGTGCGACTATAGTCGATACGGCCTCAAGGTAAGATTTACAGGGTTCTTTGGGGGCCAAGTGTTGATGGGTACTGGGGGTACATTGAGGTTGGGTCATGATTTCTGGTTGGTCGCTTCTTTCTCAGGAAGAAGATACGGTGGCCTTATAAACAATTGTGATGTGTGAACTGTTCCACCTTGGTTAGGTGTAACTCTCGAGATTGTTGGTTGATTCTTGGTCCGGTTGTGTCGGTAAGATGAGAGTCTCCGTGGATTAGTATCCGTGTTGTGATTCGTGAGTTATGGCTAGGGAATGGATACCATCAGGATCGGGTGATTGAAAGACTGAGTTCCTCGTGGGTTTTCTGAATGGAGTTTGTTGGCTTTACCGTACGAATGTAATGTGAGGGGTTGTGTTCCCTGTGAGATTAGGTTGGTAGACCAAGAATGTTTGTCCTTGTTTATGAGAGGGTTAGTGTTGAGACATGAGTCCTTTTCTGCAGTGAAAGATTGAGAATTGCTAACTTTTGTGTGCAGTCTATTTTGGGTGGTGTAGGGTGGTTGTACCTCTTGCTTTCGGCAGTATAGGAATTTTTTTGGAACCTTGCAGCTGGGGTATTTACGTGGTGGGTTTTTGATGGACTTTTGTGAGTTTGGTTTTGTGTTTTGTTTAAGGCTTTGAACTACTCAGAATTTTTAGAGTCGGGGAGTGGTTATCGACTGCGGTAAGTACTGTGTTTTGGGCGTAACTGTATGTTAGGATTGTGGTCCCAAGAATGTGGTAAAATATGTGCCAGGAAGGATTCAATGTTTGAGAAGCCTTGGTTGGTATGGCCTGTTGAGACTGACGTGACGGTTTGGTTTGGAATGGAAGTGCTGTGATGAGTATTATATAAGAAGAAGTAGCTAAGTGTAAGAGGTAAGTTTTGGTTGGTTACTTGACGAATAAGCCTTGGGCTTGAGTACTTAGCTATTGTGGGATCAAGGGATCGATGGATGTGCTATGAGTTTGTGGTTAACGTCGGGTGGCGGTGATCATATTTGATTTGAGGTTATTCTGTAGATATAAAATTAGTGATTTGAGAGTGAGACGTTGAGTTGTGTAGTGATGTGCTGTTGCACGAGAGATATGATTGGGTTTGAGCAGATTAGTGGATACCTGTGAGACATTCTGTCTGTGTGGCATATCTGGTCTAAGTGAATCGTTGGGGTTAGGTGGCTGCGTTGATTTTGTAGCTGTGATGCCGGGTTGGTTTTCGGTTGCGTGGAATCTTGTCTTGGACAATGGTGTGGAACCTAATGTTTCTCCAGGTTGAGAATTGTGGTTCTTGATGGAGGATCGAATAGAGGACGAAGGTTTAGTTGAAGTGCGTTCTTGGGTATTCTAGGTGAATTAAGTGAGCTTCTCCCCGGAATTGGGTGTTTGTACTATTGCTTGTGGATGAGCGTCTTGTTAGCTTCAGTGACGATGTTGTTAACATTAGCAGGATAGCAAGGTGGTATCAAAGTGGGTGGTCATCAGTTGATCATTAGAACTTGAGTAAGGCTTGTGTGTGAAACATGGGACTTCATGTGATCGGTGTCAGGGTTTGTCGTCGTGTGTTTAGACTAGAGGAGATAGTCCTTGGTATGCATTGTAAGGTGAGATTGAACCAATATGTGGTAGTGAGAACGGGGGTGGTAGTCTCTATGTCCTGGAGTAGAGAGTATTTGAGACCAGGTTCCTTGGTGGACTGGCCTCGTGTTATGGGTTTATCGCTGGAGTGGATTGTGTTCGGTGAGAGTTGTGTTTTAAGGTTTTGGTAGTGTAAGTTGGATCTTGATCTGATATTTTATGGATGACAGTAGTGTCAATGGAGACATTGCGCGCGCAGGCGGTCTTTATGGCGATTTATTCTTCGAAGACGTGTTTATGTCGTATGACGACAGTCTTGGGATTTCTATTGCTGGGGCAATTTCGCTGTTGTGCGGTGTTGCTGGGTTTGCATAAGAGATTGTTGATGGTTAATGGGGTGGTGTTCAGCTCGAGATTCAGTGTTGAATTTCGGAGACGAAATTCCTTTATAGGGGGAGAGTTGTGAGACCCTGACCCATTTTATTTTTTAAAATGATTAAGTGTTGATGGGAGTAGAAATTAAAACTTGATCTTGGTGATGTTTTAGGTGAGTGTTTCAAGTTTGGATACGTATGAAAGATATGTTCGGGGAATAATTTGAGGTTTTAAGAGATGTTCGGACAAAAATATGTGAAAAGTGTGTGAAGAAAAGTGATATACATTTACTAATTTGGTCATGACATTTTGTAGAAAATGAATCCTGGCATGAGGTTTGAACCATTGGAAGGTAAACTTCTAGGGCTTCGATTTGAGTACAAGAACGACCCTATTTAGAGTTCGGATGAATGAGATATGCTTGTTTAAAGTCGGACCAACAGTACAGTCATGGAGACTGATCGAGCGGTCTTTAGACCGATCGATCAGTCTGTGTCAAGCAGAGGCTATAAGTTACGGGTTTTAGGTTGATTTTCTCATTCTCTCTTCTCTCCTCTCTCTCTAAAGTTGAGGGGTGATATAGGGTTTGGCTTTTGGAGCTCCTTGGGGCTTTCCATGTTCGTTGGGGTTCGAGATCTTGCCGTTTCCTTAAGCGAGTGATCGTTGGAGAGCGTGGATGTTCGTTGGAAGGTCCTCTATAGTTGTGCGTGTTGGGCTTTGGTGGATTGGAGCTCACTAGAGGCTTGATTCTTGATGGTGGAACGTCTATGAGGTAGGATTTTGACTAATTTAGGTGGAATTCCTTGATTTGTGTTGAATCTTTAGAAATTAAATGAATATCTAAGAAAACCCTAAGTTTTTCCTTGTTGAAAGTAAGAACCTCAACTGTAAATATGAGTTGGTGTGGTTAATATTGTGGAGATATGAACTTTAATATGATACATGAATGTTCATTTGATGTATAGAACATTTGAATTCCATTATGAGTTAAATGTGATGAATCAACCTTGAAATCCCAACTTTCTAGTTGAGAAATGAAGATTTTCTACAAAGACTTGTGCCCCGAGGGAGATTTTGGAGTGACTTTTTCTCTTTTTAAAAGTTATTTCTTAAACTAAAATGTGTTGAAAGCTATGAAAAATCTTATAAGTGTTGAAAATCAAGTTTTTAGCTTGAAAAAGAACCTGGAGCAGGATGGATCGATAGATCGATCGATCGGTCTTTCGAGCGGTGCTTTGATACTCTCGATTCTCTTATGCAGGCAAGAGACCGATCGATCGGTCTCACCGATTGATCGGTCTGGGCTATTTTTTAAAATTTTTGGTGTTTTGTTTTAAAGGCTTGACTCTTGGATATCGTGACTCTAGTTTTCTGAACTACTCTTTTACATTAATTAAACCCTCCGTTAGGCGTATTTGAAAGTTTTAAACTTGTTGATTGTTTTCATTTTGAATCGTGTCAATTAAGATAAGCTTTGGCGGGTTTGGCGTGTAAAACGGGTTTTCTATATGCATATGATGGGTACATGCCATTTTCTTCAAACGACATGGTTTTTACTAAAGTAACTTTGTGTTGTTGGTGTTTTATGGAACTAATAAAATGAATGTGAATTATGAGAAACTGTGTATTGAAGTTATGATGCATGTAACTTGAAAGAGAACTTGAACACTAAAACAGAACTTGATGTGAAAATAAAATGGGAAATTTGATTTGGGAATCAAAATGAAACTCTGTGAAAATGATTTGGAGAGGAGCCGGTTGTGGGGTTGTACTCTCGGATTGTGAAAATGAAAGAAATTAACGAATAATGAACCGTATGGATTGATGTGCATTAAGTTGGGCTTGCACATCTCCGCGGTGAAACACCGAAAACTTGCACAAGATGGGGACCACATGCCCACGGGTTAGCCCCCGAAATGTGGTGTTGTGCCGTAGTGAGTTATAGAGCTATCTATTACCCAATAGTTTTGCATAGCCTATTGGGAATAATAGGGAGGGGTTTCTATAAGCTGCACCTGACGCCAGTTCATTAGGTGTGATACGATTTTGTGAGAAACCGGGTAATGAGATAAAATACGGATTATGTGGAAGAAAGAATGTGTTGAAAAGCAAGGGTTCATTGAATGAGAATAATGAAATGAAGAGTTGATGTGATAGAAAACAAATGAGTAAATGAATGAGATAAGTTGGTGTGCGTGGGGTGTGTGTGTTAACGAAGAATGAATAGATGAAACTTACATTTTTTACTTTGGTTGCACCCATCACACCTCACAAATCATGCATAACATTTGAGTTAGTCTTTATCCTACGAGTTTCGGCACATGTACGCATGCTAAACCATTTCAGGTTTCGAGGATCAGCAGTGATACCAGAGCAAATGATGCATTTTGGTAAAAGCTAGAAGAAAGATTTAGTGTTTCGTTTGTATTTTGTGTTACGTTTGTACATAAACTTGAATGGATTATTGTAATAATATTATTGTTGTAAAAGAACTCTTGAGAACTCAAGGCATTTGTTTGGAATTCGATACGTATGTATGCCATGAGAATAATATTTTTATTATGGTTGCTTAAAGAAAATAATTTATTAATTTTTTTGTATAAATTTTGAACTTAAACCTTTAGTGAACGAAATTTATAGTTGATGACTTTTATGCGGGAAGGTTTGGGATTGGTTCACGAGTCCCTGGGGTTCGGGGTGTGAAAGTCTTTTAATTAGAGCCATTAAGATTGGAGGTCTTGTCAAGTATTCTTTGATACTTTCAAAAGCATTTTGGCATGATTGATCCCAAATAAAAGGAACATCCTTCTTCATCAATCTTGTAAACGGTTGACATCTCCCTGATAAGTTAGAGACGAACCTCGGTATGTAAGCCAATCTCCATTGAAGTCCTCGTAGTTGACGTAGGTTATGAGGGGATGGCATTTCTAAGATTGCCTTAATTTTTGTGGGATCAATTTCAATTCCTTGGTGCCTAACAACAAATCTAAGGAATTTTTCTAATGTGACCCTGAATGCACATTTTAAGGGGTTCATTCCGAGTTGATGTTTACGGAGTCTATCAAAAACACTCTTTAGGTCGTCTAAATGATGCTCCCTTTTTCTGGTTTTGACAACCAAATCATTGACATAACACTCAATGGTATTGTGGAGCAAGTCATTAAAAACGATAGTCATGGCTCGCTGATATGTTGCATCGGCATTTTTTAACCAAAAGGCATTACTGTATAACAAAATATTCCCTTTGCAGTACGGAAAGCGGTAAGCTCTTCATCTTCAGGTTTTTATTTAATTGTATCCCAAGAATCTGTCCATGAATGATAAAGCATCAAAACTAGTGGTGGCATCCATTAACAACTCGGTGATCGGGAGTGGAAATTCATCTTTTGGGTATGCATCATTTAGATCTCTAAAATCAATACAAATGCGAACTTGCCCATTCTTCTTTTTAACTGGCACGATATTCGCGAGTCAGATTAGATACTGGACTTCACGGATGAAATCGCAACATATCAATTTCTCAATCTCGATTTCTATTTGCACAGCTAGCTCTGGTCGAAAGCGACGTTGAGCTTACTTTACAAGTCGTTTCTCTTCTGATATAGCCAGTCGGTGGACTGTAACTTTAGGGTCTAGACCTGACATATCTTGATATTCCCATGCAAACACATCTCGGTACTCATGAAGAAGTTTCTCATAAGAAGTTTGTTTTTTGTTGGAAAGGAGAGCACTAACAAAGATGGGCTTGGGATTTTCCTCTGTTCTGAGGTTTACTTCTTTAAGTTCATCAACAGTGGCTTGACCGCCATCTTCAATCTGTGGTGGTGCTCGCTGAACTTGTTCAATGAACTCGAAAGAATCTTTTTCATGCCGTGACTAACAGAGTCTTCTCGTTGATGTTCCTCAAAAGAGACACAATTAGCCTCTTCAATATCTTCTAGATTCTCAACATTGCAAGAATATATGTCACTATCCACACTTTTCCCATCATATGTGCATGCCAAAGATGGATACTATGAATTACTAGGAGTTAGGAGAGATTCAATCTCATCAGGATCTCAAACGTTCCATATTTTTAGACGTCTTCCAGTCCAAAACCATAGTTCATCATCTAATTGATACCTTTTGAGTTCAAGGTTATCGTTGTTGAATCTCATCCATTTTTGAGAAAATTTTATCACTTCAGTGTCTGAAGCGTACTTAATGTCTCGGAGCTCTTCTTTTCTCAAGTTTGAAGTTTTTGTGTAGTTCCATAGTTTGAGAAGGGAATTAACAACTAACAATTCTATTTCAGTTGTAAATACTATGTCTTCCCACAAGTGAAGCTGAACAGGTGCCATATTGTCTGAGGGATGTTCTTGTATCATCTTGATCATGATGGTGATGTTGTGCTTGACTAACTTGCATAGAGCTAGCTTCCTTTTGATTTTCTTGAAAGGATATATAATCAGCTTGCGCAAAATCCTCCATGACTACATCAACTTCATTTCCTTTGTCTTGATTTTTGACAATGGTTGATTGCATTTTTCTTTTTAATTTTCACTTTCTATTCCCTTTGAACTTCAAGGGTTTAGAATCTGGAAGACCCTGAAGCCTTTGAAAAATTGAGACTCGGGGTTTACTATCTTGCTTTTCTTCAATTAGCAGTGCTTCTTCTTGGTTTGTACAATTTGGTGGCTCTGAAAAAGCAACTTTAAGACTGTCAGCTTCTTGACTGATGATGACATTCTTATTCTGCATTTAAAAAAAAAAAAACATCTTTTTGGGGTTGACTTTCAATGAACCAGCTGATGATGATGGTGACGTTGATACTAGTCCCTTAGAGATAACAATTTGTCTGTTGTGTCTTGCATCCTCCTCGAATGTAGTTGTAATTATCATACCTTCTGGCATTGACTGATTAATTCTTCGGAGAGGATAGATGTAACTCGCATTAGTGCTGTCATTATTTCTTGGGCAGATGTATCTTGAGTAGACATCATAACAACTTGCTTAGATTTCAGTTGGTCCTTTGCTACATATTTCAAGACAAATTTTGGTTGCAATAAATTGGGAACCGAAATTGCTTCCTTTCTTTTTGAAGTCAACTTTACTTGCACAATCTTTGCTTGTGATGAAGATGAAGATGCTATAGGCTCAACACTTGCCTTAGCCTTCTTCTTTTACTTCTCCTCCATTACATCCTTTTTGTGAGAGAAGGATGAAAGATTGCTAGGTTTGTAAAACTTAGCATCAACATAATTTACCTCCTCACTTTCGAAAGGATTGGAATCTGCAATGATCTTCTTTTCCACTTGTTCACCATTTTTTTTGTTTCACATACTTGAAACATTGGTCGAGTGCTGAGGGAAAAATTTTGTTGTCATGAATCCAGGGGCGCCCGAGCAGAACGTTATACGATGTATCAGCATCGATAACATAGAATAATGTTGCAATGTTCAATTCATCAAATGCTAGATTCAACTCAATTGTGCTCACGGCTTTTTTGTCTAAACTTGATTGAAGCCTTGAATTGCCAAATTTGAAGGTGACACCTGTTGAATTGACATGCTAATTAATTTTAGTGTCTTTAATGGAAGTAGATTTATAGCAGATCCACAATCTAGCATAATTCGGGTTACTAGAGTATCTCCAATGATTCCCAAAACATAAAGAGGACTTTTGTGATATTTCGACCCTATCTGAAGATCATCATTAGTGAAGGTAATGCAAGTCATGCATGCAGTGCAAAACTCTTTTGGTGATGGATTAACGTCATGAACATAGAGATCAGGGCTTGATAAAGCTTAAATCAACGCCTTTTTGGGCTCTTCGGATAATTACAATGCATCATAAACACTTAAAGGAGCTAGAATGCGCTTAAGATGTGCAAAGACATCATATTTAATCTTTGTCGGAGGTGATTTCCGAAGACATGACTTAATGGGTATCTTAGAAGACTCTTCTACCTTCTCTTTTCCTTTTGAATCAAGTTTGGATGGATCTTCAGTCATTTGATTTGCAGGATTCTCTGAAATAAAGAATTTCTTCTGCTGTGATGGTAAACATCGACCAGAACGCAAAGTGATTTCATCCCCTTCCTGTTTTTGGTAGTCAGTTTCTTCGACCATGTTGCATGGAAGAACTGGCTCATCATCCTCAACTGTTTTTTCTCCGAAAAATTTAGCCGGTATGCATTCTTTTAGGAGAGTTGAAACACTTTCGAGCTGAATATATTCTTTCTCTTCAGGAACTTTGACTTTCTTTGGCTTCCTTTTCTTTTTCTTATTGCTTTTCTTTGCTTGTTTTCATCGCCGAATAATCACACTTAGGTGACTTGAAGTTTTCATAGGGAGTAATGCCAATTTCTTTTTCCTTTTGCTAATACAAGTTTGCCATTCATCACCATCTTCCACTTCTGATGGACATTTTTCTTCCCAAAACTCGAAATTGGGTTCTGTCATGATTTCATAAAGTGTTGGCATCCTTGTATTGCATGATGTGGGGACAGAGTCATCCATGCTATCTTCCACTAAGGAGATATTATTTGAAGCTGCTGTAGCTCCCTCAGAAGAAGAAGAGGGTTCCTCTATTACCAATTCTCCTTTATTAATCATCGCCTGAATAATATTCTTAAGAACATAGCATTCCTTTAACGGATGACTGACAATCCTATGGTATCGGCAGTATTTTGGATCATCAGTTTGGTTAATTTCAAAAGGTCACTTTGATTCAGGCATATGAATAAACTTATGTTTCATCAATTATTTAAAGATAGCCTCCACATCATCATCATGAAAGCTATATTTTACATCCTTCCTTTCCTTCAAAGTAGGTCTTCTTAACGACTCCTTATTCTTTCCATTGCCATTTTTTTTCTTTTTGTCAGTGTTGACAAATGTAGCCATTGACTCTCCTTTCTTAATTGGCTTATTGGGAGTTTCATTCTTTTTATCATCAGAAACTCTAAACTTCTGAGTTGAACTCTTTTTTCAAGTAATTTTTCTTTCAATATTACTCGCTTTTGATACAAGAACATCAAATGTTTGGGGCTCCACAGTACCCACAAGCGTCGCTATTTCGGCAGTAAATTATTAGAACACATTTGAACGGCAGATTGTTCTGTTAACTTTTTTGCACATTGAAGATTAAGACTTCTCCATCTTGTAATAAGATCATTTACACCTTGATTTTGCTTTTGCCGAGCATCTGCCAAGTCAATGATAGAGGCTTTTTTCTTTGAGCTTATAAATTGGACTACAAAACACCCTTTACATGTCATCCCAAGTCAAAACGGATCCTTGTTGTAACTGCGTGTACCAGGTGAATGCTGCTCCTTTAAGAGATTGAATAAATTGCCAAATCAATAAGTCATCAAATTGGGTTGACTCTCCACAGGCAGAGTAAAAATGGGCGAAGTGTTCATGTGGTGACCAATTAATGCCATCAAACTTTTCAAAGTGTGGCTTTTGATAGCTAATTGGATACGAAATGGTATCATAATGGGGAGGGTAAGGTTTTCGATATCCAAGAATTGGAAGAGTTATGAATGCTTGAAACTTTTTAATACCCTCTACCATCAATGTTTTGATGCCAACTTGTGTAACCATTGTTGTTGACGTTTGAGCATGTTTTGGTGTTTGTAAGTGTTCACGAGTAACTGAGCTTGCTTGATTAGCGATTTGTGCAGCTAACAAAGCTATTTCTGCATCTTTTTCAGCTAACCTCTATTCCATTTCTTGTAATTGTTTTTCAACACTAGTTGTACCAGTAACGACTACAGGCATTTCCCCACATTGGGATTTCTCACTGATATTCAATTCATTTTGGAATTTCTTAGTCAGCTTACTTGGAAAATCTTCTTCTTCAAATAGGGATTCTGGGTCACCGTAGAGAGGATTCTCACAAGTGGCACTTTTCTCTGGACTTACAGACCTACTTGACATTGATGATACTAGAGATACCACTGTGGGTTGTATTTGAGGTAATTCTATTGATGAATAATCATCCCATGATGGTGGTGGAAAATCAAGAGATGTTGTTTCAATTGCCAGAGATTTGGGTTGGGAATAAAGGACATAGTAATCATATTTTCCAGATGGCTCTCCTAAGAGCCCGACCTCTAGATCTATTGCTTCATATATTTCCTTCAACAATTGTTAGGATGACTTCTTTTTCCTCTTTAGAGAGTCTTTCTTCATATGATCCTTAATTTGAAGAGGATGGCTTTGTTAGTTGTATGCTGATGACTCCTCGAAGGAGTGTGTTAGCATGGCTCGAGAACGAGTAATTAGACCAGTGTAGGATCTTACATCATCCGATGGCGTAAAGGTTGCCCCCTATCCATGTTGAAACTCTTTTGCAAGTAAGTAACTTGAAATAAATGACCATTTTTTCTTTTCTTATTCTGATGTTGCACAATTTGACTTCTCGATGCTATAAGCCGAGAGAGGATACATTGCAACCTCAGAATTGTCTAAAATTTGGTGAATCTTGGACTTCTTGCCTTTCTTCTTTACTCATATCGGGAGTAGGGATTATAAATTCCATAGAGGTTTCCTTTCCTTTGGCTAGTGGAATTGCACAACCAACTCTTGAGTGCTTTAAAGCCACGTTGGTTGATTTTGGGTTTCTTATAATTGTTACCTTAGGAGTGGTCTTAGTGGCAATCTCCTCTTCCTTCATGGACGTCGCCATTACTGAAGCTATTGATGGCAACTCAATCGGAATTGACCCGATTAGAATCTAATTTGGTTGAAACTTAGAAATGCTATTTGCAACTTGTTTGATTATCTCACTATGGACTATTTTCTTGATAATGATCTTGCTTGGTCTCATGTGCACGGTAGTGCTTTTCTTGATGACCTTCTTGATCACTTTCGCTGGAGATGCCTTTTTGCACTCGTTTTTGGCGGTAGTGCTTTTCTTGATGACCTTCTTGATTACATTCGTTGGAGATGCCTTTTGACACTCGTATTTGGTGGCCTTAGTGGTGGCCAAAATCGGAATGAATTTTGAGACAACCTGTTGAATAGGAAGCGGTGGGTGATCAAGTGTCACTGTAACACGATATCCACGTTTCTTTGTGACTCAATATCCCCTAGCTGGGAGCTTGTGGTAGTACATTACAATTCATGGAGCCATTGATTTCTCTACAAATAGGCAATGCAATATATATATATATATATATATTAATTTTAGAGTTGGAGATGAAAGGGAAAATGGGTCCCACTTGGTGTGCCAAAAATCATGTTAAGCAAAAATTTAATTTTAATTACAAAATATAATTTTACTGATTCGAATGAGCTTTTATTATGTAGGTTAGACTCATTCAAGATAGAATATATCTCTTAATTACATTCATTGTACGAAGAGAAAACCCTTTAATTCCAACATTTTTATTTTAAGTAATAGTTGGGTTCACTAATAATTACGGCTGTAACTTTTTAAATAGGTTGCCTACGTATCAATGTCAAGTACAAGCCCGGAATAGAATTGTAAAACTCCAAACCCGGGTCCCGAGAAAAGCTAGAACCCCCCCCCCCCCTTTTTTTTTAAATAAACATTTTCCACATTTTTGAAATCTCACGAGGCATGCTCGTTTATAGAAAGAATAAAAACCACACTAAAGCGGAAAACAACACCCAACTTGAGGTCTCACTCTCAAGATAAAAAGACATACATGCATTAGATATATCTGCCACAAGGCTTACAACACTTGGTTCCAACACCAAGAACATAAAAAATAATACAAGATCCAAAAGAAACAAAAAGGAAGACTAAAAGATCTTCTGCCCCATCTGGCTCCTCCAGATGAACCTGCTAATCAAAAGCACCTCAAAAAGGTTTTTAAATCTCACACCGTGAGCCGAAACCCAATAGAAAATAGACAAATCATGAAATAAAAGCAAAGCATGCTAATGGAATAATATGATTATTCTGACTCACACGAGCCTTGAAAATAGTTTTATAATAATCCACAATGATTCACATGCAATCCATGCAATGCATTTTTATGGGCTTTCACCGAAGGATCGCAACCCCAACTAATGCTTCTTTACGGGCTTTCACCGAAGGATCATAGCTCCATCTAATGCATCGTCAACCAGAGTTTATGAGCCCATAACCATGAACAAATATCACATTCTAGGAAACCACGTCATCCCTGCAGAATGATAACAAAATAAAAAGAAACCTCCAAGGCCACATTACCACCAACGAAAAAAAAAACCCCCAACAGGAAGTCAGTCGATTGAAGACCACCATTAAGTCGACTGAAAAAGGCTATTGGAATTTCAAAAAAATTTCAATGACCTAGGTTAGTCGACTGAGTTACCCACTTCGATCGATTGAACTCTCTCTTGGGTAGTTCAGTCGACTGAACTACCCACTTCAGTCGACTAAACAGTTGGGAAAAGAAACCCTAACTGACGAAAAATGATTCATAACCCCAAATCAAACCAAACAAACTTGCCTTTTAGAAAACCATGGACACACACAAGTCCAACAACTTGGAAAATAAACCGTAAGAACACTTTAAAACCCCTTTCGTCCAACCAAACATGGTTAAAACACGCAAATCAACTATACATGCATCTTAAAGCGGTAAAAATGCATAAAATTTCACGTAGCACCCCTTTAAGACATGGGAGTCTAGGTTCCTACGTTGTTGAGTTAAAAACTCGAGGTTTGAACATCGAAGCAAAAATGAAAGTCGTTGAAACGAAATTCTGTTTGGATGAACGAGAAGCCCCTGGCACGGATAACAAGAATTCGCTATCCGATCGTCAAAAATCAAGCCCAGACCTACCAAAAAGCTAGAGAGAAGGTGGAGGTTTTGTTTTCAAAACAAGAAACTTAACCAACAAGTTTCAAAAAAATATCTCCCAAAATATCTAGCTAAGGCTGATATTTATAGGGCCCACCAAAAATTTTCATTTTTTTTTCAACCACAATGCCCAACGATCCTGGGATCCAACCCCACATGCATGTCAAAGCTCAAACATGCATAAAACATATATAAACATGCTATTGAAAGAAATTAAAACAATAAACAACATGTCGAATAAACATCACGAAAATAAAATAGAACCGGGTCCCACAACTCTACCCCCTTAAGGGAATTTCGTCCCAGAAATTCGCTACGAGGTCAAAAAGAAAACAACTCGGTTGATCACAATCAATATAGGTATGATACGAGGTCAGGCAAATCATCCCTAAGATAAGGTCAAACATAGTTATGTCGAGACTGATGAAATCAAACTCTAAACAGTGGCCGGTGACCTCTAACTCACAGGATCTACAAACTTGTCTCAACACCCCATTTTCACCAACCGAGGTCTTAACACACAGCGTACTACTCAAGGAGTCCATCACCAACCCCAAAGTAGATGAAACAATGGAATGCAATGCTCTTGTGTTGATAAGAACACTGACCCACGATCTACATACTAAGAAAGTACCTCTGATTATTGGAGTAGCTGCATCATTAGGCATGACTGGTGCCTTGGAAGAACTGGGATCTATAACGGTATACACTCGGCCTTGTGTCACTCTAGTCTGTCCACCATAACCTGAGACTGTCGGCTGTCGTACTGGCTGAGTTGAGGTACCCCTGTCTGTCACACTAGAAGTCTGCATTGTTGGTTGCTACTGCCAATAAACCTATCGATCCTGCGCAAGTGGAACAACTGGTGCACCTGTGGTGCTCAGTTCACTGCCTCCTTGAGGGTAGTTCCTATGAATATGCCCAAGCTGGCCACACCCATAACAAACTGGTAGCTCCCTCCTCTGTGACTGAACCAATACTGAACCCTAGGACTGCCTCAGCTATGAGCAATCCATCGCACGATGCCCTAGCTGCCTGCACCGGAAGCAAAGGAACTAGTTCTGCTCTGACCTCCTAGAGGAAGCCACTGATGGTGTTGATCCTGAGAACTGCTGTTGTGATCCAGATGGATGAAACTAGGGCCAAAGGACCTCTGCCTCTTGTTGGAGTGCCCACCTGACTGAGCCTCTGCTCCACTATGCGGTGCCCTAACCTCCCTAGGTCCACAAGTCTCACTCAAAGTGTTCTTGATTACTGTTGCTGACTCTACCAACTCTGTAAAAACACCCAGCCTCAACCCTGCCACTCGCTCCCTAATCGCAGGCCTCAAACCCCTCTCAAACCTCATCGAACGTAGCTCATCTGTAGCCACCAATTCCAGTGCAAAATGGGACAAACTAGTAAATCTGGCTTCATACTGCACGATACTCATCACCCCCTAAGTGAGAGCATAGAACTCCTCTCTGTACAGGTCCCTTGAGGAAGCGGGAAAGTATTTCTCCAGAAAAACTCTCGTAAAAGCTGTCCACGTGCCCTCCACAGTATTTCTGGCATATTTTCACCACTCATGGGTGTCACCTCTCAGTTGAAAGGTGGCAAAAAAAACCCTCACATCTTCCTCAACTATCTGTAGTGTATCTAGAATTTGGGTTATAAGTTCCAACCATTTTGTAGTTACTATGGAATCGGGATCCCCAGCGAAGGTAGCAGGGTTAAGACGCCAAAACTCTCGCATTGCAATAGTCACCTTCGGCTCGGGCACACTCTCTCTCTCTTTCTCTCTCTCTCTCCCCCTAGCAACCTTAGCTAGCTGACAAATGGAGCCTACCATCTCACGCAGCAACTCTATCGTGTCCATTGGTCCTTAGGGAGCATCTGCTTCCCTAGCATCATGGATTGGCATATTCCCTTGGCCCAAACCACGGCCACTGCCTCGATCACGACCTCGTCCTCTCTGCTCAGACATCACTTCTATAGGAAAAGAATGTAGAACATAAGATGCAGCACGTCACATTAACATAAACATTAACTACATAATCATGCTAACATTCGGCCATAAATGAACATGCAAACACATCATACATACCGAGGAGAATCGACAAGAGTGACATGTCAATTTGGGTAATCTACTTAGATTCTTTGCCAGAAAACACGTCAGCCAAAAATATTTCTAACTTGGCTTCCAAGTTTGTTAATCCAAACGTCCGAAGGCAAGACTAATTAATCCTAAGGTCCAACCCTCATGCTCACATATATACCACATCCTCATGCTCAACAAACTATCATGCTTATGTTATCAAAATATCTAAACACATACAATCAAGCACACGCAATCAACCTCGCAAGGTGATGCACCCACTTTCCACGGCTTTTAGGTATTTGAATCCAGAGTTCTGATACCATTTGTAACACCCCAAACCCAGGTCCCGAGACAAGCTCGAGGGGGGG
>JAUMHN010436169.1:0-11812 GCA_032360265.1 Heliamphora ciliata
TTTTTCTTAGTTTTTCTCAAAAACTAAGTGGCGACTCTATTTTCAACAAAAGAGGTTTTCAAAATTTGATTTTCAAGATGTTTAAAATATTTTTTTAAATATCTTTGAATTCTCTCATTTTTAACCCCCAAATCCCAAAATCACATCTGTCACTAATACTAGGGTCCGAGCAGGGTCGTTACAAACTACCCCCTTTAAATTAATTTCTTTCCCAAAATTTTGCCCTGTACTTCATCGTATGGAAGGCTATGGATGATTTACTAACATTGTGCCTTCTCGTTCTCCAAAATTGTGTTCTATTTACTTGAGTCGTTCTTTATTGCGGGTGTGGATAAGGTTGAGCCCATATGTTCAGCACTCAGAGTAAATGTTGTTTTGTCCTACTAACATCTTTAACTGATTACTACCAAATCTTCAAAGACCATGTCACATAACCGACTAGCCCGAAAAAGTTCGTATCTATGTCACACTAGTTAGCCTCTTCCCATTAACTGTTACTTGTACTTCTATCGGGCCCACTTGAATTTATTCTCCAGATATAACATGATCTAAAAACATCACCCAGTCCAACTAAAACTTACACTTACCAAGGTTTACATACAACTTGTGCGTTCTCAGGACCTACATAGAGTCTTCAAATGTTCCCTATGTTCTTCTTCACTCCGAGAATATAACCAAATATCGTTCATCAACACAATTAAAAATTTGTCTCGAAAGCTTTTAAACACCCGATCCATCAAGTCCATAAATACAGCAGGTACAACCGTTAACCCGAAAGGCAACACCATAAATTCATAATGTTCGTAACAAGTCCTAAAGGCAGTCTTGGGTATATCTAACTCCCGCACTTTCAATTTTTGGTATCATGACCCCAGTCTATCATTGAGAACACGTTGGCTCCAAAACACAACTTACACAAGCGATCATATGCCTCTAAATTAGCCCACCACTGAAACTAATTTTAAACATTCCCCACTTCTGTCTGGAAAGACTGTCACTTTACCGAAAATCAGTTCATTGCCACATTCAAACGTACGTCAAAGACTACTCTCGATCGACTAACGACTACTCACTCGAAATCACATCACCACTTTGTGTTGAACCACTCTAGCCTTACGATCATCAAGACTAATACCGTAACTTGAACCTAATGAGTCAGTAGGGCTAAACATACTACACAGACTAAACGCTTCCCAAGTATATGCTTACCCATATGAATCCAATCACAATCTCGTCACATATTTTCTTCACATACATACCATCCACCCTACAATCTTTTAACTGAATAGTATTAACTCCTGATTATCACTCAATCTCTTTACACATTTTCTGCCACACAATCGAACCAAGAACTATTTTTTTACTTTAATTATTTTATCTTACCTACATTCTACCAAGACACTTGATTCACTCAAGGGCAATTACAAAAACCATACATGTGAATCCGTATAGTCTTACTTACGCTTACACTCGTCTCATCCAAACACTTATCCCTCCTACGTGCTCACATTGATTTGCTATGCAATTCTACCAAAAACAACGAAATTATATCATCCTTCAACTTCTCATACTTAGAGTTCACATGCTCTCATAAGAAAATTCCTTCTCTATAGCAGTAACATCTACTCACCAATCTAACAAACTTGCTCTAACGGGTCACATCACAAAAGGCTTTCGAAAGCAACTTCTTTGCTACTCACATTGATACCACAACGAAAGCCAAATACCACTCCATAAGATTTACACAGTCTAGGCGCCAAACGAATACAAATCGATACTTTAAGAACCTATCATGTGAACAACTTGGTATGTCTAAAATGCGCACTTCACCCCTCAAATAATCTTCAGCGTCAATGGGACTCACTATTTTCAAAAACTCCTCGGCACCCAAATCCTTGAATTGTTTAACTAAAGAGTTACTAGTCTTTGAGGTGGTCTTGATAATCCTGATGACGAAATCTGTAATCATATGCTTTTATTTTCTCTCTAGTCTTTTCAAAGGTTGTTCTGTTCCTCTTGGCCTCTACCGTTTGTTCCTGACATGCTAGAACGTTGGGTTGGAATGTCTCTTCCAATAACTAGATCATTTTCTCAGGCGGTTAGTCATTTTAGGATAAAACGAACATGATAAAAGATATGATTGTGATAATTACCTAGTCTCGTGATCCATTGTGACTTAGTGGTTAATTCTTTATCAGGTTCTAAACGTTCATTGTTGTGATTAAGATTCTTTATTCTTTGATAGTGATGGTAAAACTCGGACTCTAACACTTCAGTTGGAAGGCCGACATGAATATCGATGTATATAGACAGACCTCCTTTGCTAGCGTACTAAGGTTATCATGAGTTCAAGGTTATTTCTCATTTTTTGCTTCCTTACTATCGGTATGAATCTTGTGCTTCCTGATTTATCGAAATAGGTGGGTCAACTATGAACTAGTCTTAGGAAAATTTGAATTTCCCATCTGGTGGTGTCGCGAATCCGTTGGTGTGAAGCTGTCGTTTCTAACTTTAGATTGCTAATGGCATAGTTCTATTTGTTGGGACCTTTCAAAAGATATAGTCAGTTGAATAAGCACTGTTAGAGTTAGTATACTGAAAATTATATTTTTAATATTTAATTTTATTTTTTTATAAAATTAATTTTCTATTTTATGAGAATTTTTATGAGTAATGTATGTATATTATTTTTTTGTTATGCATGGATGTTCAATATTCTATGTAGTATTTAATCTGGTGTGTAAAGTACGGCTTACACACAGAAGATTAAATTTTAGGTTCTTACAGAATATAAGTTTTATGTTCACAGTTTAGATGAAAATGGATATACCGTCGGTACGACTGTAGTACAGAGTTTTAGTAGGCCTGTCTTGGTTACGGGGAACAGATAATAGCGTTGTCTATTGTTCTGACTCTCTGTGCTAGTACACTTTGTGTGTATTGAACGGGACATTTGGGTTAATTAATTTTGTACTGACTATATAAATTAATTCACACTCCAAAGTTATTATTAATAATGTTTATCCTCTTAATCCTGAAATAATTATTAATTTTTGTATATTTAATATTCGTTATTTTGATTTATTAAGAGTGCAATCTTATATGGGTCTATATTCCCGGTGAGTTGGATATCGGTATTATTTATATGGCAAATATTAATTATTGACGGAATTCACGTCCCAAAAGATCGGGATTAACGATACCCCTTAAGGATGCTTACAAGTTTTGACCGGGTCAAACCCTGCAGGTAAATTTAATTATTCGGCAATCAAATAAGTTAAGCGGAAGGGCTTAAGGAATATCAAAATGTCGATTAAATTAAATTGTCAGTAATCAAATTTAATTGGTGGGTATCGAAAATCTTAACGTGGGGAGAAATGAAAAGTATTTAATAACATGAGCTCAATGCAAGAAAGTCTTGAGATTATGGGTCAGAGCGCAATTATAGTTCTTTAGTGGTGTGAACTGTAATTCAGTATTTTATGAAAATTACAGAAATCGTTGCATGTCTTTCCATAATTGCAAAAACTTCTAGTAGGTGTCTGTGTTCCATTAGAAGTCTAACTCATAATTACTCCCCATGTCCCTACTGTAGCCATATATATATGCGGGTAGACTGAACAAGTTTTTAATAATTTTATATCATTATTATTATGATATTATTTTTGTCTTTCAAGACTTAAATATATCGGGACTCTGTCGGTACGAGTTCTCGGAGAATCGTAGGCCACACAACGTTCGATGATCGCATAAGGGAATACAGTAGCAGATCTGATAGGAGCTTCAACTCAGAATCAAATCGTAGTTGAAGAATCGATCGACAAAAGGTATCCTTCTAAATTAACTTTGGTTGCACGAGTTTTATTTTGATCGTTCGACGTTAAATTTTTTATCTGGAGCCCGTTTCAGTGTTTGCTCGTTCAGTTAATTTTTTATCAAAAATAATTTGCAAAAACAATGATCTTGATAGTATTGCCTCCAACAAATTTGTATCAGAGCCATTTTGTTTTTGTTTATGGTTATCGGGGCCGGGTAGTTTTAGAACTGTTGCTAACTTTGTTTTGCATGCGTTCTAATCCCAGTTTTATAATTATTATTTATTTTAATATTTGATTGAATGCGTGGATGATGATTTAATTTTTTTTAATCACAGGGGTTGACCGTGATAGGTTAATTTTTTTTATATCGAATATGAGCCTACGGGACATAGGTTTCGATGTAAAAATATTTTATATTCTTTAAGTTTTTTCTAGTTTATTAGAAAGAAAAATAAGAACATGTATGGAAGAACGAAGGTGGCGACAACCGGTGGTGGTGGTTCCGGCAGTTTTAGCCGCATATTTTTGCTTTGCAGTTTTTTTTTCTATCTCCAATTTTTTTTTGGATGATAATCAAAAAAAAAAAAAGAGGAACAACCGCCGATTTCTGAGCATACACAGTGGAGCTTTTTTCTCGCCAAACAGAGTTCAATTCCCAAGTAGTAGGCGCGCCGAAAATGTTTCGAAGAAAAAAAAAGGGGGCAATTTTTTTTTTCAGCACAAGCAAACAATTAATCACTACTGCTTTTTTTTTTTTTTTTTGGAATACACCAAAAAGGTTTACTGGAACTCGTTTGAAGCTTTCTCTTGTGGATCTCGCATCCCTAAGGTAGGATCTAAGGTTTACTAGAACTCGTTTGAGGCTTTCTCTTGTGGATCTAGCATCCCTAAGGTAGGATCTAAGATTTTCTTGGAATATTTTTGTAATATGTGTTGTACTTTTCAATTTGTGAATACGAAAGCATGAAATACATGTTTTCAAAGCCCTAAATTGATGTTTGATGATAATGAAGGTTTAATCTTGAATCTACGAAGGATTTAATATGTTTTTATCTTGGCAATGTCATTTATGGGGCTTTGATTGCAAAAAAAATGAGAAACTAGGGTTTGGAATTTGAGCTAATGTTGTGAAAAATTGGGATTTTAGGTTTAGAGAACTGGTATAATGAAATTGATGGGATTATTGGTTAAATTGATGGTTGTTATAACCTGTTATATACTTAAATTTATAAATCTACGTGGCACATGTTGATGTCAAGTATAAATCGTGGGTTCTAATGGATAAAGCCGATGAATTTGTGAATTTGAAACCATATGATGGTTAATATGGGTGTGAACTCCAAAACAATGAAATTGTGAATAATGAAAACATGTAATGATATGGGTTTGGCGAGAGGAACCTTTAGGGTTGGACTCGCGTGCGTATGTGGTATGGGTTTGGTGAGAGGAACCATTTGAGTTGGACTCATATGTGTGTGGTGTTTTATGATATGATAAAAAGGACGAGTTTGTGGATCCAAGGGATCATTTAAGGTTGGGCATGAGTTGCTCCTCGGTGAAAGACCGAAAAACTGCGTAGATTGGGTTCTCTGCCCGTCGACTAGTGAACTGGGAAAGGACGAGTCGTGTTGGGGTATAGCACGTTTGTTTGTTCCCCAAATAAAGTCGTTTGTTCTGTTACATCATAGGGCTTGTGTGGCCGGGCTGAGTGTGACGTTACGGGGTTTTATACGCTCGTCTGATGCCGCTGCCTATGTTTTGAACCATGAATTGGTAAAATGAACAAAATGCCAATGAGTGTGTGTGTTGGCGTGTGTTGCTGTGTGCGTTGCAAATGATTGGGTTTGTAAAACTTTCATATGAAAATGGAACAAATGGTAAAACGTGTTGGATAATGGGAGACGCTAGAGGAATTGGGTCAATGAAACCTTAAGTGGAGAAATTGAGAAGATTGTGAAATGTGAAAATATGTGTGGTTGATAAGAAGGGGTAAAATGTGTTTGGTTAATTAAGAATGGTAAATTGGATGATTTCACGAAAACTAAGAAGTATTGAGCAATAACCCTTTTAATATAAAATTCGGTTATGCAATGGTAATTTATTTGGGAAACAAACAAGATGTATTAATCAAATTAATGTGTGCACTTTGCATAACCATCATCACATACTATGCATGTATTTGGGGTTAGTCTTATTCCTACGAGTTTCGGCTCATGTTGTTTAACAACATTTCAAGTGAAAGAAGGATGAAGATTAAGGACTGAGACGATGGTTGTTGGGCCCATGGCGTAATATGCATATGGTTGTATTTCCTTTATGATAGTCAGTTATTGAGAGATGGAATTGTATTATTATTTTTGAATATCCGGAATATTGTAATTGAGGGTTGAAATCCCGTATTGTAAGGCCTTAGAGCCATATATTCATGTTGTGCATGCATGTGAAGCCATTTATTGTATAATGGTTGAATGCTTTAACTCCTGTTAATGGTGATTTTTGTTAATGAAGTTGGAATCTTAGTTTTTCATGAAAAGGTTGGATATTCTACGTTTTTATGAGTATTTAAGACTTTGTTTTAAGAGCTTGAATTCATATTCCAAGAAGGGAAGAAATGGTTATTATTCTCAACCTTAGAAAAAATTTCATGATTTTGGGAAAGGAGGTTTCGGGTACCTGACCGCCTGATCGGTTAGGAGTCCGCTCGAGCGGGGTTCGCTGGATATGCTTTGCTAGCAAATGTTTAAAAACAAGCTATTTATAAAGGAGCTTTGGACATAAACGGGTTGTTTAAAGGCAAAGTTTTCATAAATATATTCGGATTATATTAAAACGGAGTCAAGGCATTACAATGATTGATTTTATCCTTAAAAGTACTGAAAACTCAATTCTCACCTGCAGTTTCTTTCCAAAATTTCTTCACGACTGTATTCGGTGAGCTCCAAGAAGCTATCCGATGCAAATATCCAAGAAGCTATCCAATGCAAATATCTGAAATTTTGCGAGAGAATTATTTATGGAAATAGATGTGAGGATATCACTTTGGAAAATTGTTAATATTTCTGAACTGGAACTAGATGCCTTACAATGGGATTATTAGGCAGCCTTGGATCAGTGATGAAAAAATTCTTCTTAATACGTTCAAGTGTCGTGGCAAGATCGATACCCTTTCTCATCTCCTTCTTCCTCACATTGTCATCCAAGCTCTCTGGCCTCCCATCATCGTCACTCTCATCATCATCATCCACGAAAACTCCCAAATCAAATTCATCATCGGTGCTAGGATGACTTTTCTTCATATAAGTATGCATATAAGTAATGTTACATTAGTACATTATCAGATATAGGGTTTTATTCGTACAGATACATATACTTATGCCTAAAATTATCAGATATACAAACATATATAGAGAGAGGGGAAAAACACCTGACCTGTGTCAAAAATTATAGAACTGATTGGTGGCAATACCTAAGCCATTAGGAGATTCCAATACATCTTGAAAACAGTAGCCCTCAATCGAATCAAACCAGTCGAGATTCAGACCGTCAAAAATTCGACGGTCATATATCAGGGTTTTCAATCGGTAAAGAAACTTTGGATCTTGAAGGCCAGAAGTAAGAAGACGAAGAAGATAAAAAATAGAAGAACAAACCTGATGATAAAACCGATAGCAAGCAGTGGTGACTGATCGATGGCAAGCAGCGGCGATCGATCGACAGCAAGCAACGGTAACCAACGGCAAGCAACGGCAGTAAGACACACGGTGGCGACAAGCGATGGAAGACCTATGGTTTAGTTCCTTTTGGGGTTGAGGGAAGACAGTTCAGTTCTTTTGGGGTTTGAGATACATAGGATTTTTGTTTAGGCGGGATATTTTGAGATACCTGTAGCAGCGTTTGGTGGGATATGTAATTAATTAATGTATTGGGTCTGGTCTATAGTAGCGTTTTTAAATGAACCATTGCAAAAAAAAATATATCCCAGCGAATTAGTATAAAATTGCTGCTATATTACTCTCTTTGTAGTAACGCTTGATTACCGTTGGTATATATAATTTATAGCAGCGATTTTTAAAACAGTTGGTAAAAAAACGCTGGAAAAAACTAAATTTCTTGTAGTGTATATTTATTTATTTTTTTACAAAAAAAAACTAAAAAATTAAAATGCCTACAAAAAAAATTAAGCCAAACACAAGCAAAGTCAGGAGAAGTGGAAGTCACTCACCACATAGGTTTTCCAAACACCTTTGCCTAAATTATATTATCCCTTATAATTTTATTAATTACAAATCCACTCTTTGACTGAAATGAATGACCGAGAAAAAAAGAGTAATAATATGGGTTTCATTGGGCCTCTAGTCCACACAAGCACAAAACACATGCCCTCCTGCCTCGTCTCCACTACAAGCCAATGCCACTTTTAGCTTAAATTTCTCTGTTTGATTGAACTCTTCATCATTACTTTGATTTGATTGTGCTCATCATAAAAAGATTATATGATTACATCAAGCGGCGGACGTGGGGTCTGTGTTTCTATGATTGGTAGGGAAAGAAAGATAAAGAAATAACTCCAATAATTTCAAGTTTTGTGTCTATGTGATTAAACATGTATGATATAATATGAAAAAGTGATTTTCACCCGTTCTTTTTCATAAATGCATTCTATTTTTGTCCTTATTAATGAATTTATTAAAATATATTTTTATTTTATGATTTTTTATTTATTTTTGGGTAATTCAGTATTAGATCCTATTTTAAGTTTTTTCTTACTCTTAAGTTCTAAAATTAGAACAACTTTCGTATATGCCTCACTTTAAAATTATTTTTCGAAAATACCCTCACTACCTTTCCTATCTTCACGCCTCTTAAAGAAATCCATTGAACGGCTCCGACAAATTAGTTATTTGGTTAAACCATAAAAATGAAATCAGGAAATGATAATACACATAATGGAACGAAAATAATATCATAAAATAATACGCTATTTGGTTAAATCACAGAAAATGATACACTATTTGTTTGCCACAAAAATATTGTATTATTTTTTGTGGTGTTAACAATTAGTGTATCATTTCTTGTGTTTTTAAAACAATATTCTATTTGGTTAAAACACAAAAAATGATACATTTAGTGTATCATTTTTTCCAACAGTGGTACAAAAATATTATATCATTTTCTATAATTTTAGCAAATAATGTATCATTTTCTGTATGTTCAAAACGATAAGTTATTTGGTTAAACCACAGAAAATGATACATTTAGTGTATCATTTCGTGCAACAAGGGTACGTGATATATTTAGTGTATCATTTTCTGCATCATGAGTATGCACAACTAAAAAATATGATTTTTTTTATTTTAAAAAATAATATTTTAGATATTTAATCAATCACATTCATCAAATATAAGAATAAGAAGAAACCACAATATAGATTTTTTTCGTGAAAAAATTCAACGGATAAAAAAATCACAGGACTACCAAGTTCAGGAAACAAGCACTAAACCACGAACAGTTACAATACAACTTATAAACTCTTTGATTGATTCCTCAATCTTCTAGTTCTAAACTTGTATACCGAATCATCGTACATTGTTCTCCTCTTGATTCCTACTACAACGAATCCTCGTAGCAGTTTCTCTGACAGAATCCTCTGTCGGAACTTAGAACGAGGTCTAAGTTTTGCTCTCGAATCATCTTCAATGTTTTCGACCCACGAACCAACCCTTGATATGATCTTGAAACCCAGTATAGTTCTGTGTCCAAGGTTAGTTTCGTGCGTATCTGATGATCAATTTATAGAGCCTTCAAAACCTCAGCAGCCTAGACTCTGATTTATTTAAAATGCCTGGGCTCTACTCGAGCAGACATTTGGGGCGCTTGAGCGGATAGGTGACTGGGCCTCTTTCTTGAAGTATGCTTTGATCGCTTGTCCCACATGCTTGTTTGTATATACCACAAACTTCCTCTTCAGTCAAAACTCTTATATCAGATAAACCCGAAAAAAAAAGATATCTAGATTCTTTAGAATTCTAGATATAATCAAACCATCCTAATCATATAAACTTCCTAAACCTTATAATCTTCCCAAACTTTATAACCTTCCTAAACACATAAACTTCCTAAACACTCCTAAACAACCTGGATTTGCCATATAAAATAAAAATAAAAACTAATTTAAATTAATTTCTTTACAATATTTTCCTTGGCAATTCTAGGTGAACACAACACATACGGCCTAACTAAACAGTCACTATTCAAGCAAGTTCTTCAAAGTCCAAACAAAAAACTTCTTTTATTCCTTCGAAACAAACAAACAACCACAAAGATAACCCTTAATCCATAAGAGAAAATAAATCCAATGAATAAAAAGATATGAGTATTAACCCAATAAACAATGTATCCAACCAAAAATATCAAATGTACCAAGCACGATATCCAATGTTAGAGAACCTATCATGTACCATCCACCAAAAATATTAGAAACCAAAAACCAACAGTGTATATAAACCAGTGTATCAAAAAGATCAAAATACTCCCCTGTCATCAACAAGAATACTCCCCCATTGGGGAACCTGGATGTCATCAAGCAGAACCGCCACTGGGAAAAAGGCATCGAATCAATAACTCCAAATGATCAAGACGTTCGTTAAGGTGCTGCTGAAACTGATCAAACTTAGCCTCAAGAGAGGTGATGTGAGAGGGAAGAGATGTGCGAGATGACTCCCCCTCAGGTAGAGGCACTCAGTATATCATCAAGATCTCCCTCCTCATCCTCGGAATCAGAGGGAGCAACCGATGTCGGAATATGTGCAACACTCTGAGAGTGTGTGCGACGAGTGATGGACTTCGTGATATGCAAGATGTGGAGACCGACAAGAGTATGAAAAGAGGGAAGGGACTTGAGAAAATTTGTGAGAAACGGTCCATAGAGAAGGGCAACATTTTTGTTGCCATGGAAAACCTTCAGCATAGATTGAAGAAAGATACGCGCTAAGTCTATGCGCCGACCCTAACTGATAAGAAATAACTCTAAACCCCTCTCCAGATTAATGTCAGATACATCACCCCAAGGATGGATGTTGGCACTAACGATGGTGTTTAATAACTGAAAGGTGGGGGTGAGTTCCTTTTGAAAGAGATAACCACTAACCCAGTCACGTGGTTTACCACACAAAGCAATGGCGATCTCAGAGAAGACCTATTGTGATTAGGGAGAAGGGGAGGATAATCAAACACAGGTGGACTGTTGTACCCCATATGGGCAATGAGAGAAGTGGGGTTCATGAGAATGTGGTTTCCCCTAACATAAATCTTAAAAGTAAACCAACGTGTGTCTAACTCATACATGTTTGAATATAATTCCCGAACAAGATCTACAAAGACTTCCCCTTCAACTTGAAGAAAAGCAGTCCAACCTAGTTGTTCAAATATGTGGGGAATGCCAAACTCTACAAAATCATAAACAATTACCGTCTTCTCAAGGAGAATAGGTCGATTAGTGAAGAGATGATGGAATTTTTCTACAGCTTCGAGTGACAGGAATTGGTTTTTATCATACTACGTCTGGGACCACCTAGCAGTCTTCTTGGTGCAGGGCAGCATGTTCCTGTGTAACACATCAAAACCAACATGAATTAGAAATGAAAGGCATGACACAAGGGGACATTCAACTCACAAAGTGCAAAGAATAATCGTATAGGTCCAAAACAATTGTGAGGCATCATAATCATTTCAGAAGAAACAAGAACCAAAATGATTGAACATAACTGAGATCAAAGGTTGAACATGTGATGAGCAATTAAACTTATCAGAGGTAGAGACCAGTCCGCTCGAGTGCACAGTACTCTGCTCGAGTGATGCCATGGAAAACCCTAGGTGTGTTGCCGACTACAAACTCGCACTCACAACTCAAACAAAATCACTTTTTGATGGGCAATATAGGTGAGAAACATCAATATGAATGCACAATTAATCATCATGAATCGAAACCCTAGGGG
>JAUMHN010436180.1:0-11810 GCA_032360265.1 Heliamphora ciliata
ATTGTTGAATGATAGATGGCAAAGCACTTTTCTTTTTTTTTGTCAGTATGTATGAAAGGATTGTTTAATGATTTTTTTGCATATTGGTTATGGTATGAACTGGAAAAAAAAATACCAGATGCAAAGCAATTAAAGTTGGGTTGGATCCGGAAAAACTGATCCCTATGCTAACTTGAAAGCAATTTGAATTTAATATTTAATATTTAATATTTTTTTGTGAATAAATTAACATTGAATAATTTTACAACTCTTCTCCATGCTATATTTGCAGTTTGAATTAGAATATAAAAAATAACAAAAAAGAGAAAAAAATAAGTAAAATATTTATTTAAAAAGAAAAACAACTGGTTCATACCTTGTATTTGGCGATACCCGCCGCTAGCAATCGGTATTGCTTAGTATTATAAATGATACGAATTTAATTTATTAGTGTACTAGACTAGCTTTAAAACAATATGTAACAACCTCTATCAGTCGGTACGGTACGAAATTGCCAACTATACTTAGTATGATCAAAATGAACCCATTTAGAATCGGTCGGGACAAACATAATAAGTATGTGTTAGAGTTAGGGCGATCCATGGGCTTAACAAACATTGTTCTGGTTTATTCGAGTCAACTCAGACTGAGGGTTGGACTGAATTTTAGCCCAATGGGCCAAACCATCTCGGACTAGATGACAATTAGTTAGTGGGTACAAATTGACCCGCCCCATATCCTTCCCTAATCACAAGTAGGTTGGCGAGTTTAACCAGTTTGGGACAAAATGGCTAAGGAACTCAAAAGGGAAGTGGTCCAGAATTACTATTCGCTCAAATAGTTGGGCCTGTTTATGTTTGTTGTTTTTTGTTTTTATTTTTAATTATTTTTAAATTATAAACTAAAGTATGTTTAATAATTATTTTTTTAAAAAAAATTATAGGCAGTTTTCAAAACATACTTGTAAATAGAAAAAATATATTTTTAATTATTTTGTAAAAAAGTTTGATTATTTTTTTTTCCTCCACCACCTTAGATCATTAATTTCAGCTATTACCTTTGCATTCGATTGCTAGAGATATATACTAAAAAAGTATACTTCTGAATACTGAATTTTGATATTATTTTATTCATTAATAAAATTTGGCATTTTTATTTTAGTGAGAATCTAGCTATATGAGTAATGTTTGCGCAACATTATTCATTTAACTTTATGCATATATCTTTTATTCTACACAGCAGATGATCTGGTATGTAAAGTTTGATCTACGCATAGAAAATTAAATTATCGATTCTTGTACGATATTAATTTTTTTGTTCACAGTATTAACTGGAATTGGACAAGCAATTGGCAGAACTGTAGCATAGTTTTTCAATAGGTCTATCTTGATTGTGAGAAATTGTTTAGTTCTAATCTACTGTGCTAGTACAGTTGGAGTGTATTGAACATGATCGTTTTGAGGTAATTATTTTTATAATAACTGTATAAAATAATTAATACGTATGGTTATTATGAGTGCTTATACTTGTGTTTTTGAAATAATAACATGCACAAATATTTAGTGTTTATTATTTTGATTCAAAAAAGAGATTTTTTTTAGGTCGATAAATTTGGCGAATTAGATAGCAGCATTATATTTATGGTAAATATTAATTATTAACAGAATTCACGTCCTAATATAGAGATTGATAATACCCCTTAAAAAATTTATAAGTTATGATTATGTTAAACTCTACTGATGGATTTTATATCCGATATATCAAATAAGCTATGTGAAAACTTTTAAGAAAATTATAAGTAGTCGATTAAATAAAATTGTCAGTAATTTAATTTAATTGGCGGGTTCCTATAATATTAACGTGGGGATATAAATAAGTTTTTAATAATATGGAGTACAAAATTATTTTTTTAGGTAAGACTTGAAATACAAATATAATTTTTTAGTAGTATGAATTATAATTTATGCAACTAAAAATTTAATTCGAACTGAATTAGATTTTTCTAATTAATAAGGAGTCCAAATCTTATCTTAAAAAATAATTTCGAACTCCATGTTATTAAAGACTTATTTATATTCCCACATTAATATCGAACTGTTGTTATTATTTCAGGAACACAAGTATAAGTACTCATAATAAAAAAATGGTCTTGTTCAATACACTCCAACTATACTAATATAGTGAGTTGGAACAATATCATTTTCCATAATCAAAATAGACCTATTAAAAAACTGTGCTATAGTTCTACCGATAGCTTATCCAATTTTATTTAATACTGTGAACAAAAAAAAATTATATCATACAAGAACCAATAATTTGATTTTCTATGTATAAGCCGAACTATACATACCATATCATCTATTGTGTAGAATAAAATATATATGCATAACGTTAAAGATGCAACCGAGTAAAAGTTTAGGTCACTGAATTAAAACCCACAATCAGTTCGTGATCAGGCATACTGAAATATAGCATAAGACTTGAGGTGTGGTCAAGTTCTTGTAATTCGTACGCATCTATCTTGCAGTTTTCTGATAAAGTGTTAAGACGTGATCAAGTCAGAGAGATCTCGAAATTATAACCATTATTCTGCCGTGCAAGATTTTAATTAGGTTATATTTTTTCGGTATAATTCATATCATTGTTCTTAGTTCTTGGGATTCCATTTTCCAACAAGTGATATCAAAGCCTCTTTGATACTGTATATGAATTAAACAGGGCCACATTGTACAAATCGATCCTTTCATGCTATGGGTTTTGGGTAGAACTAGAATTGTGCTAACATTTGTTCATAACATTCTATCTCGTTATTATAGTCACACTGATTGTATGCGATTATTTACCACGATGTTTGTTTGTGGTAGTTATTTTTTGTTTAGTGTTGGTAATATGTGTCCGGTTTAGAGTCATAAGACCTATTGTAATATTTTTTCCTTATAAATGTGAATGTGATCTTCTGATATGAAGACGTAGTATCAATCATTGTAACCCTAACATGTTCGATCGTTGAAGAGAGGATTTCGGCTTGGAGAAACAGGCGTTGATTTTAGAGCATTGAAGGCATTAGATGGAGGCACGGATTGAACTCTGTATTAGTCTACCTAGTGGCAAACAAGAATGACTCAAGATCAAGATACGGCTTGGAAAACCCTATTTTATGAGCATAATAGTCAAGATTTATATTTATTCATATGAATGTTTAATTGTTGGACAACATGAATAATAATTTTTTACCTAGATCACATGTTTGGATATGCATTTAATTTATATAAATTCATCATTACAAAATTATGTATATATGTACAATTGAAAAATAAAATAAAATTCTCAATTTTATTTAAATTTTTTTCATAAGTTATAGAAAATTTAAATTATAAGATTTATAACGTGTTATCTATAATAACTCTTACAAAATCTTTTTAAGACAAACTTCTTTAAGAGAAAATTTTAGATAATTGTTAATATGGATTACTTCACCATCTGAGAGATTTATTTTAGGATAATTGATATGAAATTAAGTGGTGGTATACACATGGTTGTAAATAATAGTATCATCTCTATTTGAATCACTTTTATTATTTATTGGAGCAAAACTAAGTTAGGTATTTAATTTTACTTGACAAACGTATGTTGCCTAGATAGTAAAATTAATAGGTAATGGTTTATTTGTTCACAGTTTCGTTGAAAATGAACAAAATATCGGTGCGACTATAGCATAGAGTTTTAGTAGGCTGTCTTGATTACGTGGAACAGATAATAGCGTCGTCTATTGTTTCGACCCTCTGTGCTAGTGCACTTTGTGTGTATTGAAAGGGACAACATTGGGGTAATTAATTTTATACTGACTATATAAATTAATTTACACCACAAGGTTATTATGAGAGTGCTTATACTCTTAATCTTGAAATAATTATTATTTGCATATATTTAGTATTTGTTATTTTGATTCATTAGAGAGTGTGATCTTATATAGGTCTATAGTCCCGATGAGTTGGATAATGGTATTAATTATATGGTGAATATTAATTATTGACGAAATCCACGTCTCGAAAGTTTGGGATTGACGATATCCCCTTAAGGAATCTTATAAGTTTTGAACGGGCCAAACCCTACAAGTGGATTTGATTATCCGACGATCAGAAAAGTTAAGCAGAAGGGCTTGAGGAATTTAAAGATGCCGATTAAATTAAATTATCAGTAATTAAATTTAATTGAAGAGCATTGAGAATCTTAATGTGGGGAGATGAGTTAAGTATTTAATAATAAGAGCTCAATGCAAATTGGTCTTGAGATTATGGCTTAGAGTACAGTTACAGTTCTTTAGTAGTGTGAACTGTAATTTAGTGTATTATGAAAATTACAGAACTCGCTGCAAGATTTTCATAATTATAGATACCGTTGAGAGGTTTGCATAATTGCGAAAATCGCTGGATAGGTAACTGGGTTATACTAGAAGTCTACGTTATAATTACTTCACAGTTCCCTGCTGTAGCCCTATAAATATGTGGGTAGGCTGAACCATATTCATAACTCGTCTTTCAAGACAAAGGTTGATCAGGTTCTGCCGGTACAAGTTCTTGAAAGATCATAACCCACACTACGTTTGGGAATCGCATCGGAAATACAGTAGAAGGTCTGACTAGAGTTTTAACTCGGGAATCGAATTCGTAGTTGGAGAATAACCAAAAAGGCATTCATCTAAATTAACTATGGTGGTACAGGTTTTATTTTTGATCGTTTGACATCAAATTTTTTTTATCTAGAGCCTGTTTCGGTATTTGCCCGTCTAGTTTTATTTTTTAAAAAATCGTTTACAAAATCAATAATATTAGCAGTTTGCCTCCCACAAGTGGTATCAGAGCCGTTTTAATTTTTGTTTACAGTTAATCGAGGGGCCATGTAGTTTTAGAATTGTGCTAACTTTATTTTGCAGGTATGTTAATCCCAATTTTATAATCATCGTTATATTCATGTTTGATTGAATGGTTTGGATGATGATTTAATTAATTTTTTTTAATCATGAAGGTTGATCGTAATAGTTTAATTTTGTAGATCGAATGTGAGCCTTAACAGGACATAGGTTTTGATGTAAAGATTATATGCTCTTTAATTTTTTTTATTCTAGTTTATTAGAAAGAAAAATAAGAACATATTTGAAGGTTTGAAGAACACGAAAAACAGGCGGCGGCATCGGCGGTGGTTTCGAGATTTACAGGTCATGGATCGTTGTGGTTTTTTCACAATTTTTTAATAGGTTTTCCAGCAATTTATTTTTCAATTTTTACGCTTTAAAAAAGTATCAAAATAGGTTCCGAAAACACTAAAAAATCGGAATAAAAACAGCCCACCGGTGGCGGTTCGAGACTGTTTTTCGATGGTTTTTTATGATGTTTTCAAGACAGATTTTGAGCATGTTTTTATGCATAAAATAGCAATAAAATACTGCTATAAAAAATCCAAAAAGATGAGAAAATAAGCATCTAAAAGAGGGGGAAAAAACCAAACAGGCGGCAGCCTTGGGCGACGACAGCAGCAGCTCTTCGGGGCTATTTTTAGGCTTGTTCAGGACTATTTTCGAGGCGTTCTTAAAAGCAACATGTTGCTAGATATCGTGCTATTTTTTAGAAGAAACAAAAACTAAAATCACCGTGAAAAAAGCCCAAACGGGCGGCGGCAAGGCAGCGGCGGCGCAGGTAGCGGTGGTAGCCTCTTCGAAGCTTTTTGATGGCTGTTTTTCGGGCTGTTTTCATTCTATTTTTTGATAGAAAAATAGTATTTTTAGAGATCTATTTTTCAAAAAAAAAACGACGTCAAGAACGAAGTTCCGGAGTGGCGGCAATGGTACGGCGGTGGTGGCCGGTGTTCTGGCTGTTTTGGCTCGTGATTTCTGATATGTTCGAGGCTCAAAAGTGTTATGTATGTGTAACACTATATATCGAGAAATCCTGATGCAATCTAGATGACGAAAGCTGATTTATAAAAAGATTGAATCATTACAGTTTATCTTTGAATAAGAAACTGAAACTCATTAGAGTTTCTATTTGATTATAAAATCGGGATATATACATATCTTGCATTTATATTCTTTTTAACTGCGTGGATGATGTATATCTGTTTTATATATTCTTATTAATTTAATTAATTTAAAAAATTTGGTTTTAATTAAATATTTTGTAAAGAAAAATAAAATTAAGTTTTTAATTAAATAGAAAAATTTTAGATATTTTATTTTTTTACAAAATAACACGTTTAAGATGATTTTTTATTAAATCGGGTATCTTGAAGAAATGTAAAAATTAATTTTGAATTTTGAATTAATTAAATAAAAAATATTTAATCTAAATAAATTATTATTTTCAAAAAATGTATAACATAAAATAAAATAATTGAATGCCTTTAATTACTACCTTAGCTGAAAAACTAAAGAAAAAACTGTATATTTATCGATTTTTATTTGTTATACGTTAAAACACGAAAAGATAGTTTGGCAAATTGAAATCTTTGGAATCGTGTATACGGAAAGATGTTTTGGATTCTTTCAAGATCGTGTGGTTTTTGAAATTAATATATTTATTTTAATTAGACAGATTTTTATAACTCTCAAAAATATTTTAAAAATCTAAATAGGATATGAGAATTTATTCACAGATAAATCTCACGATCTTCATTACCAATTTGTAGGCGATGTAATTAATTCTGCATATTGGCAGTAAAGTTTTTCTCCCCATCGGACAAATTAATTACGGTATCACCAGTACAAATCTCATTTAAGGATAATTTTGGATAATTGTCAGTGTAGATCATTTCTCCATCTGAAGGGTTCATTGCGAAACGATTGATTTGGAATTAGGTGATGGTTAACACTTAACTGTAAATAATTAGTGTTCTCTCCATCTGAGTCACTTCTAATATTTACTAGACCGAAACTATACTAACTATTTAATTTTACTTGACAGGGTCAGTTGTCTAGATAGTAAAATTAATAGAAATTGACATGTCTGAACAAATGATGGATAGTAGACATCCTCTCATCGAGACATGCTATTCACAGGGTACCAGGCAGTTGGTGATTTTTGTTTTTAAATGGTAGAGGGAACCAAATTAAAATAAATTCAAAATTTTTCTCGTCATAATTAACGGTTATTTTTAATTATGTGATTCTCCGGATTAAAATAGTTTTCAATCTTCTCGCATCAATATTCAAAGAAAACAAACTAACATGACCAAACTATATAGACTGAAAAAGAAATTTAGACATTGTCTTAACTGCTGAGAACTATAAGTTTGTATTAACTGAGATTTGTCTACTAGTACTTGATGAGGGGGCGACCGAATAGGAAACCTAGGCCCATTAGAAGTGGCAAAAAACTAATCAGATGGCTCACTGTTATATTTTGGCTTCCATATCAAATGTTTTGTAGCATCAGTCTATGCCTAGTGCCTATGACATAATTATGAGTTTCAAAAAAATGTTTAGGGATCAAAATCATGCTATTAGACATGTGGCCATGAAGTCTCTTATGAATACAAACATGGCTAAAGGCACCCTAGTTAGGGATCATGTTCTGAAGATGATCAATTTTCTGAATGAACTGGAGATCTTATGAGCTGAAATTGACAAGAAAACTCAGGTCAATATAATACTCCAGTCACTGCCTAATAGAATTAAGCAGTTCTGCCTAAACTATACCATGAATAAGGTCAGCTTTTCATTGGCGAAACTTCTTAAAGAACTTCAAGCAGCCAAGGGTGTTCTTAGGAAGCCAGGATCTGTGTATATGGTTGAAAAAGGTTCTTCCTCTAAGTCGAAAGGTAAGAAGAAGAAAAATATTCAGAAATAGGGAGGCACTGTTCCCAAAGCAGTTAAGGGATCAAAAACTGGTGTGAAGAAGCCGAGAGGCAAGTGCTATCACTATAACCAGTTTGGGCATTGAAAAAAGAAGTGTCCAATTTTTCTTTGTAAATAGAACAAACCAGGTAATTTTTATTTACTAGTAGTTGAAACATGTTTAACGATGTTATCTACCGGTACCTGGTGTGTAGATACGGGAGCCACTAATAATGTCTGTAATTTTTTACAGGGGTTCCAAGAAATCAGGCAACTCCATGATGAGAAAATATACCTATATATGGATAATAATATAAGGGTAGCAACAGTTGCAGAAGGAGATGTCACTCTCAGCTTTAGTAGAGATAGGATTGTACTTCTAAAAGATTGTCTTTAGGTACCTTCGATTAGAAGAAATTTAATTTTGATTTCTAGTTTAATAAAGGACAAGTATTCTGTTCATTTTAATGACTCTGTGGTTGTTAAGAAAAATAAATATTTTATTTGTTCTAGTACATTGGTAGATGATCTGTATGTTGTATCTTCTTTCTCTCTCACATTGCAACTAACTGAATTGAATAACACATCTAATTTACCATATAAGAGAAAACTTTATTCTTTAATAAACCAAACGTTTCTTTGGAACTTATGCTTAGGTCATATTAATCTAAAAATGATAAATAAACTGGTAGAAGATGGACCTTTGAGTTCATTGGAAGTGGAGGCACTTCTAATCTGTGAATCTTGCTTAGAGGGTAAGACGACCAAGAGGTCATTTTTGGCCAAAAGCTATAGAACTAAAGAACCGTTAGAATTAGTTTATTCTGATGTATGCGGTCCTATAAAAATTTGGGCTAGAGGTAACATTGAGTACTTCGTCAGTTTCATTGATGATTACTCAAGGTATGGATACATTTACCTGATGCACCGTAAGTCTGAATGCTTTAAAAAATTCAAAGAATTCAAGGCAGAAGTAGGGAAACATCTGGATAAAAGTATCAAATCACTACGATCCAACCATAGTGATGAGTATCTCTTTGGAGAGTTTAGGAACTACATGTCATCGAAAGAAATTATATCCCAGTTGACTGTATCGGGCACTCTGCAGTAGAATGGGGTTGGAAAAATAAGAAATAAAACTCTTATGGATATGATAAGGCCCATGATGAGTTATTTAAGATTATCCGATTCGTTTTGGGGACTCGAATTAAAGATAACGGCTTACATTCTGAACTTTGTACCTTCTAATTCAGTACCTTCTACTTTCATAAAATTGTAGAATGGGCGTAAGCCTAGTCTGAGACATTCGGATTTTGGAGTGTCCAGCACATGTGCTGAAAGGGAACAAGAGAAAGTTAGAACCGATGACAGAAGTCTGTTTCTTTGTGGGGTATCCCAAGAAAACGAAGGGTGGTCTATTTTATAATCCTAAGAATCAGAAGGTCATTGTTAGCACCAATGCTCGATTCTTGGAAAAAGATTATATTATGGACCACATGCCTAATAGTAAAATTGTTCTGGAAGAAATGAGATAAAATACCAATAGAACAGAAGAGAAATGACAAGTCACTAATAGCCCATTACCTCGTCGTAGTGGGAGGATTGTCGAAACATGTACAAATCATGAACATGGTACTGATACACAGGGTTCAGATTCTGTACAACATTTTACTGCTCGTACACAAACACATGTAGCGCCTCGTCGTAGAGAGAGGGTTGTTCATCAACCTGATCGATATATATTCTTAGGAGAGTCTTTTAACAAGATCTCGACAGAACTGGATATCGAACCTTATAACTATAATAAAGTACTTCAGATCTGGAAACTTGTAGAACCACCAGAAGGGATAAAATCCAATGGATGCAAGTGGATCTACAAGAAGAAGAGAGGAGCATACAGGAAGGCTGAAACCTTCAAGCTAGGCTTGTTACAAAAGGGTTTACTCAGAAAGAGTGGATCGATTATAAGAAAACCTTTTCGCTCGTAGCCATGCTTAAGTCTATCTAGATTTTTTATCCATTACTGCTCATTTTAATTATGAAATTTAGTAAATAGATGTCAAGATAATTTTTCTTAACAAAGGCTTGACGAGTGTATCTATGTGGTACAACCAAATGATTTCATAGCAAAGAGTTAGGAGTACATGTTGTGCAAGCTTAAGAGATCCATTTATGAACTTAAGCAGGCATCAAGATCTTCAAATACTCGGTTTGATCAAGCCATAAAATCTTATGTTTTGATCAGAGTCCAGATGAGTCTTGTGTGTACAAGAAGCATGACGGAAGTGTAGTGATTTTTTAAGTACTTTATGTAGATGATATCTTGCTCATCAAAAACGATGTGGGAGTGTTATCTACGATAAAAGTATGATTATCTAGATAGTTCGATATAAAGGACTTGGAAAAAGCCATTCACATCCTAGGGTGAAACCAGTCACTTCTTAAGGAACAAGCTTATGTGAGATCGAAAACAAATGATATTGGGTTTTTCACAAGCAAAGTATGCAGAATTCTGAAAAAGGATTTCTCCATTTCAGGCATAAAATCACTCTGTCCAAGGATCAGTGTCCTAAGACACCTAATGAGATAGAGAAGATAAAGACAGTTTCTTATGCTTCAACAGTAGGAGCCTAATGTATGCTATGTTTTGCACTAGACCCGACATCTATTTTACCATTGGCATGGTTAGCAGATATCAGTCTAACGCAAGGCAGGAGAATTGGATTACAATAAAGAATATAATCAAGTATCTGAAAAGGATAAAGGATTATATGTTAGGTTACCAGGCAGACAATCTAGTACCTTTAGGGTACACATGTTGGAGAGGGAGCCGCGCAGTGGGAAAAAAATTAATTTTTGAATCGACGTCGTGACCGTAAAAAATGACGTATGCGATTTTCATGAAAAACGAAAATTATAATAATTTTAATAGTTTAATACCTCTATGAAACTTTTCAATAAGTTTCTAGAAATTCCAAATACGTTGAAGACGACCTTTCAACCTTCTCACGTATAACCCGGACGCACTACAACGATCATGATGTGTGGGCACCGATTTCAATCGAAGTATTCTTCCTACCTTAGTTTCTTATCACACAATGATCTCCAAAATAGGCAAAAATAATTGCCAAAGAGGAGAGGAGGCCAGCGGCTATATGGGAGAATTAGGGTTAAATTTTTCTTAATTAGCCTCCTCTTGATATATATGAATATCTCAAAAAATATATTAAATATATTCTCTCCTTCCTAAAAGGATATAAAGAGATATACTTAACATATTTAATTAAACCCACCATCTCCTAGAGCCGGCCACTTAGGGAGTAATCCCTAGATGTGCCAAATAGCAAAATCGCCCCTCATTAATTCAATTTAATTCCCAAATGTCCCCGGCAGCAAAATCGGAATTCAAATTAAATTAAATAATTACCGAAACCAACAAGAAAAATATCCGTGCGTATAAAGGGTTACGTGAGGGATCACGATGAAGTATAGGACTCGGGCTAATCGTATGAGAAAACCGGATATCCCTAACTTTGTCTCCGAGCTAGATCCTTTCCTGTACGAACTAGAACTTATTCCACTAAAGGTACTGACTGAACTCTCGGTCCTAACTCAAATTATGTCTTGAGTCTCCAATTATCAAATGTACTGAATTCTCCCCACGTTTAAGATATGGATTCCCGATAAATAAATTAGTTTACTGATAACCCGATTTAATTATCCTCTTTTCCTCGCAACTGCACCGCTTAACTTTTTGATATACCAGATTCGAAGATCCACTGTACAGGTTTAGCATAATCAAACCTATAAGCAAAGCACACGAGAAAAAACTCCTCAACCTAAATCGGACGTGGTTTTTGTCAGCTAATTATCAATTATCGGACAAGTAATGCCAGTACCCAACTCATCGGTATTGTTGATCTCAATGAGGAAATCTCAACCATTGACGACTCAAAGTACTGTACATTATCTGAACACAATTAATCAATCACTTTGGGATTAA
>JAUMHN010436190.1:0-11809 GCA_032360265.1 Heliamphora ciliata
TTGAAGCATATTTTGTGAAAGGGTTGTGTGTTTGGAGGTTTAGAACTCAAAACAGAGCAAAATCTGGGGTTTCTCGGGCGACAGTGCGATCGAGTGGAGTCTTCTCGCTCGAGCGCTCACATGGCAGAAGGTTGGGCGCTCGAGCGCCCGACGTCCGCTCGAGCGGACTGACTGCGCAGGGCCATTTTGTATTGATCATATCTCCCTCATCCGGACTCCGAATGGGGTCATTTTTACACTCAAATCGAAGCCCCAGAAGTTCCCTTTCCAATAAGACTACTCTCTCAAGAAAATTCTTTTTGTAAAAAAAATTTTGATTAAAAGAGTGAGGATATGTGCAAACCTCAAAACCATTTTTCACCCGTTTTTAACCGAATGTTTTGGAAAAACTTATTTTCATTGTTATGGGTCCTTTTTACTAAAATTTTTAGTCTAATAAGCTCGTGGCACACCTACGTATATATCCAAATTGAGTTGGGAAGCATGCATTGGGTAAACTGGCTGAGTCTTCTTTTACAGTAAAAGCGGATTGATATCTATAGATGCATGATGAGTGTATACCATTTTAAATTAATGTGATCTTCTTACTATCAACCTTGTGTTATTCGTACTTGGTGAAATTAAACTAATGATGTGAATTATGAGAAATCATATAATCAAAGTTGTGATACATGTGATTTGAGAATTTCATGGAAATTTTGGATTTGGAATCAAAATGGTGTTTTATGGTAATAATTGGGAGAGAAACCATTTGTGGGTTGGACTCTCGAGTTTTTTTAACCAACAATGAACCGTATGGATTGATGTGGATTAAGTTGGCCTAGCAGGTCTGCGGTGAAAGATCGAAAACTTGCGCAAGATGGGGACCACGTGCCCACGGGTTAGCCCCCGAAACGTGGTGTTGTGTCGTGGTGAGTTATAGAGCTCTGTACTACCCAATGGCTTCGCGTAGCCTATTGGGATTAATAGGGAGGGGCTTTTATAAGTTGCGCCCGACACCGGTTCATTAGAGAAAATACAGTTTTGTGAAAATTGAGAAATTAAAATGAATGACTTATACACGGAAAACAATGAGATAAATGGAAGAAATTCTTGTGTGCGTGGATGTGTATGTTAAAAGAAAAGGATTTGAATTATGTGCATATTTATTCCGGTTATACTCATCACACCTCACAAATCATGCATTATATATGAGTAAATCTCTATCCTACGAGTTTTGTCTCACGTATGTTTATCAAGCCATTTCAGGTTTCTAGGACCAGGGACAACACTAGGGCAAGGGATGCATTTTGAGAAAAAGCATGAAGAAAGATTTTGTGTTCTTTTCTAATCTACATCATGTTTGTACGCAAGCATAAATGGAGTATTGTAATGATATTGTTGTCGTAATGGACACTTGAAAACCCAAAGTATTTGATGGTAATTTTTATATGCATGAAAATATGGTTATATGTTGAAAATCGTTATTTTCTTCCAAAGACATTTTGAGTTCAACCGTTAATGGAACAAATATTTAATTCGATAATTTCTTATAAGGGTCTGTTTGGAGTTAGTTCACGGGTCCCCAGTTTCGGGGTGTGACACTTTTCATGTGAGGTACGACGCTTTCTAACCTAACTCGAGTAAAGTTGAAAGAATCAAACTTCCTAAAGGTGGGGAGGATGTGATATACGGCAAAAATAAAATAAAAAATAAAAAATAAAAAGATATAAATAAATAAATGAAGTAACATATTAAAAATACTTTTATTATTTAATTAGAGATTTAAGTAGGTTTTATTATTTAATTAGGGGTTTAAATAAAATGCCCTTACAATACTAAATAGGCCGAAATTAGTAACTAATTATGGGTTGTCCGTTATTAAAATAATTATACTATTTAATGAAAATAATAATTATATTAAGTATGCTAATTATGTTTCAACCGTTTCAACTAATTAATTAAATCTGCATAATTAAACTAACTAGTGTTAATAAAATTACCTTTACACAAACTAATTACATTAACTAATTACAATAATTAACTATAAAATTTTCGTTACAGCCGCTAGAAAAATAATTACAATAATTAAGTATCATAAAAAAAAACCTTGTGAGGGGGATCAAGATTCGATCAGCACCACGTGGAGCACACGTGGAGGCCGTACAGCACAATAGTCCGTTTCAGCACGGCACATACTTCGGCCTATCTATATTAGCTCAGACACTGAGCCGAGCTATATGGAATTATGATCAGACTTCAAGATATGAGGCCTGAGCTCAGTGAGAGTTTGGCTCCAGCACCAAAAATGGTGCTCGGCACCATTGTGAGGAGTTCTCGGTACTGTTGGCCGAGCAAGATGAACTGCCTAAACCTTGTGCCGAGCTAAATGGTCGATATTGAAGGTCATGTCCCTCGATACACATATCTGAAAAGTGAGATGATAATAAAGGACTAGTCGCAAGTGAGCCTATTCCGAGGCTAGGACACCCGTTAGGGGTGGCTTAGCCCTAGCCCAGATTGGGCCTGTAGCTTAGCCCAAGCTAGGCCTAAATGCTGATAGACATTTTGATATGACAAAAGTTACTTGCAGAAAGATTTTACAGAGATATCTAATGATGACATTGATAAGTCACTATCAGGATATTAATTGCTATGCATTGATCAGAGAGAGGAAGTACAACCCGACCTGCTCGGGTCGGGTTGAACTCCACAAACATATCAAGTATATTTCTACCTATAAATAGCCAACAATCTGAGACTAAAAGGTATGCCCTCTTTTACTAAGCCAAAACTCTATCAAAATTCTCTCTCAAGTTCTTTCCTCTCTCTAAAATCCCTTGCCTGACTTGATCGTTAGAAGGTCCACCGGTATAAAGCCACCGGCGGGCATCTGATCCCTTGCTTGTGCAGGTGTACACGTGGCATTCACCCTTGACGTCACAGCCAGCTTGGACGGGACCAGTAGATCCCAATCCTGATCCTCTACAATTTAGCGCCGTTTGTGGAAATTTCTCAAACACCTTCATGGCTAGTCAGGGGAACCACGATCTTGAAGAGCTGAGAGAACCACATGCACCACGTGCAGAAGCATCACATCCAACTCAACGTAGAAGAAGACACCCTGTGCCCTTGGAGGTCCACGTTGGTGGAGCCAGGTTTGACCAAAGGAGAGAACGGACCCAAGTTGTGGGTTCAAATGACACAACACCTTTCGCAAGAGTCTACCCCCCACGTTTCAACAAGCAGCAAGTCCTAGAAGGGTATCAGGACGAGCTGAACAAAGGGGACGAGCAGCTAGACAGACTCCAACAAGAGCTCCATGATATGAGGGCTCAGATGAACCGGCGCTCACCAGGAGCTCGGTCTAAACGAGAGGAGGCCAACCGTGAAAGGTCAGGCCGTGATCGGAGGAGAGACGTTGCTCGGCCTCAAGTATACCGTGGCTCGAGGAGGAGGGAGCCTCGACCCGATCGGAGTGAAGAGGACCGACAAGTGGAGAGCCTAGAGAAGAGCCGCGTCTTAGGCTCCAAAAGGAATTGACAGGGGCAAACATAGACCTTAAGCAACACCCATGAACCAGCCGAGCGCTGTAGCGAGCATAAATGGTAGGCTGGACAAGACATAGGGCGTGCGGAGTAGAAAGAAGAGCTTAAGAAATGGTTGAACCTCCAACTTGAGGGGAGACTACAGCCGGCCACGGGAAGGTCGGCTCAAGACGTAGCTCGGAGGGCCCTGGAGCAGATATCTACCTCCCCATTTACTAGGGAGGTGGACGGAGCAAATCTGCCTAGGAAATTTCAAACCCCCAAGTTCAACTTATACGACTGGAAAACTGACCCTATAGGTCATATTCGACATTACAGACAGATGATGGCGCTCTGGAGTGAAAACAATGTCCTAATGTGCAGGATGTTTTCATCTAGCTTGGGCGAGGTGGCCTTGAGTTGGTTTGACAAGCTCCCAGCTAGATCAATAGGAAGCTGGAGACAGCTTGCCGAGCTATTCGCAGCAAGGTTCATCACAAACAGTCTTTAGCCCAATGAGATAGATTCTTTGCTCGGTTTGAGAAAGGCCGAGAATGAAAGCTTGAGGTTTTATGCTCGGCGATACTGGGAGACCTTCAATGATATAGATGACTGTAGCGAGCAGCTAGCCATGGCCTCCTTTAAGCTCGGATTGGAGAAAACCCACAAATTAAGGCACTCACTGACCAAGAGGCTTGCTCAGAGCATGGCCGAACTGATGTTAAGAATCGAGCAACACTCCAAAGTTGAGAAGGTCATGGGAGGCATTAGCAATGAAGCCCCTGCCCAAGAAGCACAGAAGGAGGCCCGAGTAGAGAGGAAGGAGAACAAGAATGCCAGGAAGAGGCCAGATCAAGAAAAAGAACGCCAGAGGCCCAATGAGGTGTATGAAGTGACCAACACAGTGTTTAAGGAGCCCATTCACAAGATTCTTAATCAGATTAAGGACAATCCATGGTTCGTCTGGCCGCCCAAAATGTTCACTAACCCGAGCAAACAGGATGACAAGAAGCATTGCGCCTACTATAGAGAGCACGGGTACTACACAGACCATTGTCAGACTTTTAAGAGGTTCTTGGAGGAATAGGTGAAGGCAGGCAACCTCGGGCAGTATATCAACTAGGAGAAGACCTAGGCTGAGCAGCATTCTCAGTCCGAGCAAGGAGGAGCAGTCGAAGAACTAGTGGGACTAATCAACGCCATTCATGCAGCCCCTGGGCCGGAGGCAACGAATGAGACAAGGGATCAAGGCCAGAAAAGGGCACATTGTGAGATTATGCAGGCCCAGCTCGAGCAGGGTAGTCCAGGTAAAAAGAAGTATCCGAGTAGCGAGTTCTTGGCAGGAGACTTGACCTTCACTAATGCCGACCTAGAGGGGGTTGAGCACCCTCACAACGACGCGCTCGTTGTAACTCTCCAGATTGGGAGATATGACGTGAAGCGTATCCGGGTCGATCAAGGGAGTTTGACGGAGGTAACGTACGCCGACCTCTTCTACAAGTTAGGGCTCATGAAAGCGGACTTGCAGAAATGTCATACCCCGTTGGTCGGGTTCAACGGTCCGCCCACCCTACCGCTGGGAAGGATCACACTGCCAGTCAGGGCAGGCTTCGAGCTCAGAAATATTAAATTTTTGGTGGTAGATGTACTGTCCCCCTGTAATGCTATAATGGGGAGGACATGGCTTCATCATCTTAAAGCCATTCCTTCACCCTATCATCAAGTCCTGAAGTTCCCAACCACCAGGGGGTGGAGTCCATTATGGGAGGTCAGGCATCGGCTAGGCAATGTTTTATGGCTGCCATCCGAGGACAAGCAAGCTCATCCAAGGAGGAACAGATGTGCGTGCTAGAAGTGCAAGACAAACCAATCCTAGAGGATGTTGGGAGGAAGCCAGCATAGAATTTCACGGAGCCTCTAAAGAAAGTCATGCTCGGCGGTGATGACCCGGACCATTTCTTCTTGCTTGACTCCAACATGGCTGAGCAAGAGGAGACCCACCTGGTGAGCTTCCTTCGATCAAATGTTGAGGTCTTCGTTTGGACTCCCTACGAGATGCCGGGTATTGATCCCGAGGTAATGTAGCACAACTTGAATGTCAACCCTACACACAAGCCCGTTGTTCAGCGCAGGAGGAGGTCCTCGGCTCAGCATGTAGAGGCCCAGGCAGAGGAAGTTGAAAAGTTGCTCGAGGCAGGGGCAATAAGGGAGGTGCTGTACCCGCAGTGGCTATCAAACACTGTGGCAGTGAAGAAGAAGAATGGGAAATGGAGGGTCTGTGTTGATTTCACCAACCTCAACAAAGCCTGCCCCAAGGATTCATTCCCACTTCCCAAAATTAATCAGCTCATGGACTCAGCTTCCGGACACGAAACTATGAGTTTCTTGGACGCATACAGGGGCTACCACCAGATTGCTCTAAGCTCGGATGATCATGAGAAGACCAGCTTCATCACTCCCAGTGGCCTTTACTGCTACAAGGTCATGCCCTTTGGCTTGAAGAATGCAGGGGCAACCTACCAAAGGTTAGTAACCAAGATATTCCATCCTATGTTAGGTCGGAGCATCGAGGTTTACATTTATGACATGGTGGTGAAGACTGAGGAAGAACAAGATCATTTGGCCGACCTGAGCAGCGTGGTCGAAGTACTGAAAACCTACAAGTTGAGGCTCAATGCATCAAAATGTGCATTTGGCGTACAATTGGGTAAGTTCCTGGGGCACCTGATCAGTAGAAGAGGGATAGAAGCTGATCCCGACCAGATAGCTGCCATCGAAAACATACAGCCCCCAAAGACTATTCGGGAGATCCAACGATTGACAGGAATGGCAGCAGCACTGAACAGATTCATCAGTCGATCATCAGATAAGTGCCACCATTTCTCTCAGTTGTTGAAAAAGGGAAAGAATTTTGTCTGGGGGGAGGAGTGTGATCAGGCGCTCCAAAATTTGAAGGAGTACCTGACCTCGGTTCCTCTTCTCTCCCAGCCCTTATTTGGGGATGAGCTATACATGTACCTTGCAGTGTCCGAACACGTTGCCAGTGCCGCCTTACTCCAAATGAGCACTGCCGAACAGCTTTCGGTCTACCATGTCAACCATACCTTCCTCGATGCTGAGACCAGATACCTGCCCTTGGAGAAGCTTGAATTAGCCCTGGTCATGGCATCTCGAAAGTTGGCACAGTACTTTCAGGCCCACAAAATCATTGTGTTAGCTGCACACCCGGTCAAATCCTTGCTACGCCGAGCTGACCTCTCAGGAAGGATTTCCATGTAGGGAGTAGAGCTTGGAGAATACGACATTGAGTTCAGGCCTTGAACAGCAATAAAGGGGCAGATTCTATCCGATTTTATCGTCGAATTCTCCAAGCCAAGTTCTTTACTCAGCTCGGACCCAACTATGCTCGAGTCCGAGCTGTTGGAGAAGGATGACCAAGCAGCAAGAAAGCAAGATAGAGAAGGGAATGGGGCATCCAACGCCAACGCAAACACCCTGCAACGGTGGAGGTTATTCACTGACGGTGCTTCAAACCAGAAAGGCTCCGGGTCAGGAGTGGTCCTCATCTCTCCCGACGGATCAGTAATAGAGAACTCCATAAGGCTTGGATTACCCACTTCCAACAATGAAGCCGAGTACGAAGCACTGCTCGCAGGATTAAGAAGTGCCGAGCTCCTAGGCATAAAAAAGTTAGAAATTTTCTGCGATTCCCAGCTGGTGGTGAACCAGATGACCGGCCAGTACAATGCAAGGGATGACAGTATGGCTGCCTACCTGTCCAGAGCACTCGAGCTTGTCAAGGGCTTTGAAGAAGTACAGATCGAGCAAGTCAGCCGAGAAGGGAATTCCCACGCTGATGTCCTAGCGACCCTAGCCTCAGCTATCGAGCTCGGGCTGAAGAGAATAGTGGAAGTGTAAAAGCAAGAGAGTTTGAGCATAGACACTATTGCTCGGCAGGTATATGCCATTAAAGAAGATTAGGAGCCGAGCTGGTTGGAGCCCATTGTCAAATTCCTCAACAGTGGCCAACTCCCAGAGGACAAGAAGGAAGCATACAAGATCAGACACAAGTCTGCACGTTTCTGGCTATCTCATAAGGGTCAGTTATATAGAAGATCTTTTGTAGGGTCCTATCTACTATATATCCATCCGAACAAGGTCCAAGACTTTTCTGTTCGAGCGTCATGAAGGGATATGTGGGGGCCACACCGGGGGAAGATCTATGGCACACCGAGCAATGAGTCAGGGCTATTGGTGGCCCTACATACAGAAAAATGCCCAGGTCTATTCGTAGAAGTGCGAGAAGTGTCAAAGGTTTCCTCCCTTGCACAGGCAACCAGCCGAGGAGCTTAGTTCGATCACCAACCCATGGCCTTTTGCTCAATAGGGACTAGATATTGTTAGGCCATTGCCTAAAGCACCTGGCAATAGAAAGTTCCTAATTGTAGCTACAGATTATTTCTCCAAGTGGGTGGAGGCTGTGCCCTTAGCGAACATCAGAGATGTGGACGCAAAGAAGTTTTTATAGAAGAACATCAACACCAGATTTGGTATCCTGCGCACCATAGTTGCAGACAATGGGGAGCAATTTGACAGCAACTTATTCAAGACATTTTGCTCGGGTCTGGGGATAAAGATTTACTTCTCAACACCTTTGTTCCCCCAGAGCAATGGCCAAGCAGAGATCTCGAACAAAACACTTCTTTAAGGGCTAAAGAGAAGATCAGAGAAGTCCAAAGGAAAGTGGACAGATGAACTCCCCTCCGTGCTGTGGGCCTACCGAACAACTCCTAGAAGTTCTACTAGAGAGACGCCATTTGCCATGGCCTATGGCTTAGAAGCCGTTATCCCTTTGGAGGTCGGTGCGCTAACCATCAGAACAGAAGCCTTGGAGTCCGAGAACAATTATCTAAGCATTGCTCGGGATCTGGACCTAGCCTAGGAAAGAAGAGAGCAGGTTCTGGTCAAGCTAGCATCCTATCACCAACAACTTGCAAAGTTCTACAACAGACAGGTGAATCCGAGGAACTTCTAGGTCGACAAGCTGGACCTCAGGAAGGTCCTCCTTAATACAAAGGACCCCCTTGATGGCAAGCTAGGTTCGACCTGAGAGGGGCCTTATAAAGTCACGTCAGTTGCTAGCACGGGAGCATACAGATTTGAAGATATGGAAGGAAAGAAAATCCCCAGGCCATAGAAAGCCCAAAATTTATGAATGTTTTATCATTGAAGCGTCGGTTGTAAATTTGTTCGGGATGATGCATAAAGAGGATTTTTAAAGTTTTCGTGCGCAGTCTTAGAGCATCTCATGAAAGCCCTAGCTCGGCTAGGCAATAAAAGTCCCGGTGGCTCTAAGTCACGCCTGGGTAAGAAAGCCCTAGCTCGGTTAGGCAAAAAAGTCCCGGTGAATTTTAGCCACGCCTCGGCAAGAAAGCACTAGCTCGGCTAGGCAAAAAGTTCCAGTGACTTTTAGTCACGCCTACGCAAGAAAGCCCTAGTTCGGCTTGGTAAAAAGTCCCGGTGACTTTAAGTTATGCCTGAGCAAGAAAGTCCTAACTCGGCTAAGCACAAAAAGTCCCGGTGACTTTAAGTCACGCCTGGGCAAGAATGTCCTAGATCGGCTAGGAACAAAAAGTCCTGGTGACTTTAAGTCACGCCTGGGCAAGAAAATCCTAGCTCAGTAGGGCAAAAAAGTTCGAGAAACATCGGTCCGGCTAGTCAGCTCAGACCATGGCCGACCTCGATGCACTTGGAAACTTCAAAATTCCTATATCACGTTTCTATACTTGAATAGCCTAAGTGGCTACGCTAATGGTGCCATCAAGCTCGGCGGGCCCAAATTCTCGTAGCCTAGCTAGGCATTAGGACTTGCTCGGCAAGAACTATCCGAGCACGGTTAGCTGTCCAATAAACCCAGTAAAAGTCCCTGCAAGGTAATTTTGAGATTTCTACATCTCATTCCTGGGTCACAAGTGGATGTGCTCGGGAGATCGTAAGGTTTTGCTTGACCAAGAAGACTTGTTCAGTTATATTACAGCTTGAATTAATTGATAGTGTTTGGGTGACCTTGTGATGTTGTTAAACATCTTAGCTCGATATAATCTGAATGTGATTAGAGATTGCCCGACCTCACCCAGTAGAATGTGGCCGAGCTTCATATACTTGTGCAAAAATTAAAAGCAAAGAAAAAGAAGTGCATGAGCAATATAAGAATAACAGTTAGAAGAGGATGAACAGAAAAACTTTTTGCATTAATGGTAAAAATGTGTACAGAGCTGGGTGCATGCCGACCTCACAAGAGAAGACGAGGCCATGCAATGAGAACTTGAAAAAGTCAAAAATAAAGAATAAAGGAAAGATATAGGAAAGAAAAAGCAACTCCATCGCAGGTCCCCCTATTGCTGCTCACGCTATAGCGGGACCACCTCACTATCCTTGGCCACCTGTTCCACCCCTTCCTGAGCAACAACCTCATCAAGTGCGGGGTCCTCCTCGAGTGTGAGATCTATTGTGGCATTAGTACCCGAAGCTCTAACTTTCGGCCACAGTGGGTCAAGCTCTTCCAGTTCAGCTCCTTGCTCGGACGAAGGAGGTGGAGGGACCTCGAAGTCCTGCGTTGGGGGTGGCGGTGGATAAATCTGGATAGCATGGAAGGGTTCGACCTCCATAACAGGACCTGGAGGGATGGCCGTCCCGATCGGGTGAGCAAGCTGATCGGGAAATGGGATGGACGGCTAGATCTAGGGCACAATTTTGCGAAGCTCGGAGTCAGGATTGATCTGCGCGGCGTTAAATGCAGAGTCCCATCCCATCTTGAACAAGGGATTCTACATGCTCATAACCTAAGCTTCATAGAAATTCCCCGCCTCGTTATAGCCCTCATCAAATCTGTCTTTATGCACTCGGGCGTTGGCGGCTTTGTGCTCGGAGTTTTCCTGTGCAAGGGTGGCTCTGGCCTGGGAAGCCTCCTCCAATTGTCCGATCACTGACGCGAGGTTGACCTCCTGCTCCTTGACCGAGTCAAGAGCTTTGGTGATTCGGACCTCGGCATCCACTTTAGCTGCGCAGGCCTCGCTGACCTGTGCCTGGAGAACCTTCACATCCTCCTTCAATTTTCGGACCTCAGCATGGAGCTGGTCTTGTTTCTCTTGCAGTTGGCTGCACCGAGCAGCAGCCTCCATTCCCATTTGAAGACCCTGTTCAGCAGAAAAGATGAATCAAAAAATGAAAGAGCAGGAGCTTGAGAAGAATGGTCTTGACAGTGAACTTAATCCTTATGGCAATGAGGCGCTGGGCAGCCTGCTTGGTCAGTGAAGAAGACAGGATGGCCGCGTAGGATTCCTTGTCCTTCTGGAGGTAAATGCTCTTGGCTGGAGCCCAAGCCACGTGGTGGCTCTCTTGCACTGAATCTTGAATGGAGAGGGCCTTCCCCCAGTAGGAGGGAGATAGGACAAGAGGTAGGCCTGAATGCTGATAGACATTTTGAAAAGACAAAAGGTACTTGCAGAAAGATTTTGCAGAGATATCTAATGATGATATTGATAAGTCACCATCAAGATATTAATTGCTATGCATTAATCAAAGAGAGAAATTATAACCTGACCTGCTCGGGTTGGGTCGGACTCCACAAACGGATCAAGTATATTTCTATCTATAAATAGCTAACAATCTGAGACTGAAAGGTATGCCCTCTTTTACTAAGCCAAAACTCTGTCAAAATTCTCTCTCAAGTTCTTCCTTCTTTCTAAAATCCCTTGCCAGACTTGATCGTCGGAGGGTCCACCGGTATAAAGCCACCGGCGGGCATCTCACCCCTTGCTTGTGCAGGCGTACACGGGGCATTCATCCCTGACGTCACTGTTGGGAATATATACTAAAAAGTCATGTTTTTTTATGTATTTTATTCTAGATCCCCGGTATATTAATGAGAAACATTTGAGATGATTTTGTATTTATGGTTTCATATTTATATTTGTGATATATGAATGCATAGTCCGTATATTCTATCCAGTATTTGACTGGTGTGAGCTGCACGAAAGATTGGGTCAAAGGTTCTGATAGATTATATAGGTAGGCTCACAATCATAATGAATCCGGACATTCCATTGGTATGATTATAGTACATCATTATAGTAGCTGGTCTTGGCTTGGTCGAATGGATCGAATTCTGATTTTGAATTCAATGTTTGAGCTCGATGTGTAGTACACTTGGAGTGTATTGAGTGAGATCAACGGGATGATCGATTCTATATTGACTATATGAATTGATCCACATCCCGTATTATCATGTATTGCATGAACTC
>JAUMHN010436201.1:0-11809 GCA_032360265.1 Heliamphora ciliata
TTTTCACAGAAGGACTTGAATCTTCGCCAACGACGATGGATGGAGTTATTAGGAGACAACGACTTTGATTTGTAGTACCACCCAGGAAAGGTAAATGTCATAGCCGCTGCACTTAGTAGGAGATCTCATGGTTCGTTAGCTCCTGTGGCTATATGAGAGTGGGACATGCTTAGAGACGTTGGAGAGTTCGATCTGTGTCTCGGGGAGACAAAGAGTGGTGCGACCTTATATTCGGTTACTTCACAGCCCACATTGGTTGCGCACGTGTTAGAGGCTCAGCGAACCGATCAGGAGGCTCAGATGATACGGGATCGCATTGGTAGTGGGAAGGACGCAGCAGGATGGGTGGTGGGTTCGGATCAGAGTTTGAGGTTGACAGGGCGACTGCTTGTACCAGAGTCTTGCTGAGCTGAGGTGTTACATGAGTTTCATCATTCACGTCTTGCAGTGCACCCTGGGGGCACGAAAATGTATCACGATCTGCGCCGTCAGTTCTGGTGGACAAGAATGAAGAGAGATGTGACCCGATTCATTTCTCGATGCTTTACTTGTCAGCAAGTAAAGGTGAAACATTAGAGACCGGCAGGATTGTTTCAACCGCTACCTATATCTGAGTGGAACGGGAGAATATCACGATGAATTTTATATCAGGACTTCCTCGATTGCTGGCGGGGCATGATGCTATTTGGGTTGTGGTTGATAGGTTGACGAAGTCTACACACTTTCTCCCTATTCGAGTGAGGGATTCGCTGGACAATTGGGTAGGTTGTATGATCGGGAGATAGTCCGACTACACGGAGTACCTGTGACTATTGTCTCTAATCGTGACCCGCGCTTTACATTGCGCTTTTGGCAGAGTCTTTAGATGTCTTTGGGGACTAGCTTGACCTTCAGCACAGCTTTCCACCCACAGATCGACTGTCAGTCTAAGAGGACCATCCAGATTTTGGAGGACATGTTGAGAGCGTGTGTGCTTGATTTTTGGGGTTCTTGGGAGGACCATCTATCATTGGCAGAGTTTGCATACAACAACAGCTATCAGTCCAGTAGTAGGATGATACTGTATGAGGCTTTGTATGGTAGACCGTGTAGATCACCTGTGTGTTGGGCAGAGGTGGGAGAGACCGCTATTTTGGGACCCGACCTAGTACAGGAGACAACCGAGAAGATTGCAGAGATTCGTCAGCGTTTGGTGACAGCACAGAGTCGCCAGAAGAGTTATGCTGATCGAAGGAGGAGACCGTTAGAGTTTGCAATGGGGGATCACGTGTTTTTGAAGGTCTCGCCACGTAGGGGATTGATGAGGTTTGGCCGTAGTGGGAACTTATCTCCACGTTTTATTGGGCCATTCGAGATTTTGGAAAGGATTGGGATGGTAGCATACCGTCTGACCTTGCCACCTCAGTTAGCGTATGTGCATAACGTATTTTATGATTCTATACTTCGGAGGTATGAGCCTAATCTGTCACATGTTCTGGATTGGGCAGAGCTGCGGGTTGATGAGGATGTTACGTATGAGGAGCACCCGGGGAAGATCCTAGATACGAAGGAACAAGTGTTACGGGGGAGAATGATTGCTTATGTCAAAGTTCAGTGGCTTCATCACGGGGTTGAAGAAGCGACTTGGGAGCTTGAGTCTTGGGTTCGTGCGAGATACCCAGAGTTGTTTACCTCGTAACCTTGTAGTGAATTTCGGGGGCAAAATTCCTTAAGGGGGGAGATTTGTGAGACCCTGTACTGTTTCATTTTTTTGATATATACATATATATATATATATGCATGTTCGATGTTTTTGTACACGTTTTGGCATTTTCGCCTTAATTTGCATATATGCGTTTTGATGCATGTTTTGGTTTAAATAAGCATGCGGGGTTGGTTCCAGGGGCTGCCGGGAGTTATGGTGAAAATTTTAAAAATTAAAAAAAAAAGATATTTTGGAGGCCTATAAATATTTGGAGTTAGATATTTTTAAAAGATATTTTCAAAACATAACTCCTAAGTTTTCTCTAGTTTTTTCTCTATCTTCTCTCTAACTTCTCGGGGGCCCGAGGGTTGGTTTTTGACAAACCAACTGCTGATCCTTATTATTGGCATCGTGGTCTACGCAGCTATCCTGACAAAATTTGATTTTGACAAAGTTCTAATTTGCACGTAGATCGAGGCGTTGAGTTTTTGATCCAACGAGATAGGATCCTAGACTATCTTATCTTTAAAGGGTGTTACGTGCAATTATATGTGTTTTTACCGTTTAAAAATACATGAAAAGTTAGTTTATGTTTCAAAAGTTGAATTTTTGGTTCAAAATCTCTTTTGGATTGATTTCAGTTGGAGGAAAAGGAGTTTGAGGGTTTCCTTTCGGTGTATCTTTGTTGTTTTGGGTTTGTGTTTGCCCATGGGTTGTAAAGGGAGTGTTTGGTTAGTTTAATTTGGGGCTGAGAAGTTGTTTTAGTAGCCTGGGTTTGTTTTTCACCATTGCCTGTAGGTAATTCTGAAATTTGAGGATTTTGGGTTTTATGTCGACACCATTTTCTATTTGTGTCGACATAATTTTCCTTTTGTTAGTGCTGAGTATTCTGTTGTTAGTTGTGTCGACATAATTTCTGTTGGTGTCGACACATTTTGCCGCTGGTGTCGACACTTTTCTATTTGTGTCGTCACATTTTCTGCTGATGTTTGTGTAGTTACTCTCGGTTCTTTTGTGTCGACACCTCTGCTGTTTATGTCGACATCTCTTCTATTTGTGTTAACACATTTTCTGTTTGTGTCGACACCTCCGCTATTTGTGTTGACACATTTTCTGTTTATGTCGACACTTTTCCTGTTGGTGTCAACCCTTTTCTTTCTTGTGTGAGAAGGAGAGTTTTGAGATTGGGGTGGGTTCTAAGAGCCCTTGGTTTACTAGAATGTCATATTTTCATGTTTAAACCCGGTTTGTTTGAATAAAAGAATTTTTTGCGCTTTTTCTTGGTTTATTACATCATATGACTTGTGGAGGTATAGTTTTGGAAATGGTGGTTTTTGATAAAAATCTCAATACTTGGTGTTTTGGAGGTTTGGAGCTAACCCTTAGTGTTGAGGGTCACTTTCTAAAACATTTTGATGAAAATATGTTTTTACATATTTTGGTTTGATCTCCATTGTTCATGGATTGTTTCACTTGTTTATACATGTGTTGTATAACTATTTTTCGGGAAAAATATTTTGAAATATTTTGTTTGATCTCCATGTTAATGGATGGATCTATATACATACATGTATAATGTATATTTGTGAAATATTTTCGTAGTCGAGCTATGATTCGATTTTTAGAAGATTATCTAGATGTACCGGAATGATGTGTATTTGGCACGAGTTGCCCTCGGTGTAACTCCGAAAACGTGCACAGCGTAGGTGCTCTGTACCTTCGGGTTAGTCCCCATAAATTGAGTTGGTTGGGTGCTTTGTACCATCGGGTTGTCGGGCCCGTAAATTAAGTAGTACATTATGGCGCTCCGTATAGAACTTATCATTACCTAGCGAGTCTTGAATGGCTGGGGTTTAGGGTAATGGGCAGGAGTGTATAATTGTTACATCTGTCCCCTTGTGATAGAGTCGGTACATAAGATCATATTCTTCTTCTTTTTTCACGATGGTACATTCCATGAGGGAACAATGATTCGTGTTACTATTTTTCCTTAACTGTGGTGGTTTATTTGTATTATTTGCAATACATGGTTTTAAGAATTGAAAACATGGGTTTTATGAAATAAAACCGTTTTGAGACTCGTGATGGTCTGATGAAAAACCGTTTTGGATTTTGTGGTTAAGTTCGCTCCCACTATATGATTGCATATCCTGCTTTGTTGCTTTATAGTCTGTTTCTATTAGGCTTTAGCTCACGGGTGGAATTTTCTTTTCAAAATCATTTTCAGGTGATGCTATGGATGGTGACCTTGAGTAGCTCTGGTGGTGCCCGCGGTGGCAAAAAACTTTTATAGTTTTTCTTTTTGGTATGCTTGTTCCTAAAAGCAGGTGTTGTACGTCGTAAGGCTATATACTATATGCATATTGGAACTGTATGTCTTTGTTTATGAGAGGTACTTTAGTTGAGTATTCCATTGGTTTCAACAGGCGGATTTAAATGTATGAAAACCTATATTTTCATAAAACTGGTGTTTGGTGAATTTTCACGTGACCCAGGATTTTAGGGCGTGACAAGGCTCATGAGCCTCAAAATCAAAAATGAGTATAAAAAACTACTAAAGGAATGGAAGACAATGAAGGATCACCATATGGATCAAATCATAGCTAAACCTTCACGAGGGGTAACTACTTGATCATCTTTAAAAAATATTTGTGATCATCTTGCCTTTCTTTCACAAGAAGAACCTAAAATATAAATGATGCACTAGAAAATAAATCTTGGATAATTGCCATACAAAGAGAATTAAACCAATTCGAAAGAAATAAAATTTGGAATTTAGTTCCTAAGTCTAAAGAACATACAATAATTGGAACAAAATGGGTATATAAAAATAAAAAGAATGAAAATGGCATAGTTGTCCGTAACAAGGCTAGGCTAGTCGCACAAGGCTATAATCAAGAAGAAGGAATTGACTTTGATGAAACCTATGCACCTGTAGTTAGGATGGAAGCCATTCGTATGTTACTTACATATGCATCATTTAGAAACTTTAAACTTTTTCAAATGGATGTAAAAAGTGCCTTTTTAAATGGTTTTATAAATGAGGAAGTATATGTTGAACAACTACCTGGTTTTGAAAATTTTCACTATCCAAATCATTTATTTAAACTAACAAAAGCCTTGTATAGTTTAAAACAAGTTCCTAGAGCTTGGTATGAAAGATTAAGTTTCTGTTAGAAAATGAATTTACAAGAGGAAAGATTGATACTACATTATTTATCAAAACAAACAATGAAGATATGCTTATCATACAAATATACGTGGATGATATTATTTTTAGTGCTGCTAATGAAAAATTGTGCAAGGAATTTTCTTTATGCGTACAAAAAGAGCTCGAGATGAGTATGATGGGTGAACTCACATTCTTCCTGGGGCTTCAAATCAAACAAGCGAAGAATGGAACATTCATCAACCAATCCAAGTATGTACGAGAATTGCTCAAATGCTTTAACATGAAAGACGACAAGGTTTTGGGAACTCCAATGACTCCCTCAACCAAACTCGATAAAGACGAGCAACGATAACCGGTAGACACTAAGCTCTACTGAGGTATGATTGGTAGCTTATTATAATTAACTGCAAGTAGACCTGACATAATGTTCAGTGTGTGTATGTATGCACGATATCAAGCATGTCCTAAAGAATCACACTTAACTGCAGTAAAAAGAATCCTAAGATATTTAATTGGCGCCATAGATATAGGCTTATGATATCCTAAATTCACTTCCTTTGAAATGATTAATTATTCAGATGCGGATTTTGCCGGTTGCACAATTGACCGCAAAAGCACTAGTGGAACCTATAATTTTTTAAGAAAATCACTTGTTTCATGGTTCTCTAAGAAACAAAATCCAATAGCCTTATCTACTGCCAAAGCCGAATATATTGCTGTGGGTAGTTGTTGTGCGCAAGTTTTTTATATGAAACAACAACTTCAAGATTTTAAATTGAATTATGATGTTGTACCAATCAAATGTGACAATACAAGTGCAATAAACATTTCTAAAAATCTAATTTTACATTCACGAACAAAACACATCGAGATAAGACACTACTTTCTTCATGATCATGTGCAAAAAGGTCATATATTTTTAGAATTTGTATGCACTAATGAACAATGGACTGATATTTTTACTAAACCTCTTAGTGAAGTTCGATTTATCATAATAAGAAGAGAATTAGGCCTAATGTATGTGCGTGAAGTTGTACGATTTTAATTGAAAAAAGTTTTTAAAATAAATAAACTCTCTTTACTTAAGGCAACTGAACTGGAAAATGGGCAACATCCAGTCAACTGATCATAGATCCAGTCGACTGAAGACAAATCCAGTCGATTGAAGATTCATCCAGTCAACTGAACCGTCGGAGCTTTAAAACCCTAGGGCACCGAACTACATTTCAGTTTTGGCTTTTCATTTCCCACTCTCGGCTTCTCTCTCTTAGGGCTTGTTTTCTCTTGTTTTCTCTCTCAAAAGGTTTCATTTCATACCAATCTTCATCCACCATCACTTTAAAACTCTCAATCCTCTCTTCCAATATCAAATGGCTCCAAGAACAAGAGGAGGCAAAGGAAAATCGATCGCACGAGAGGAAACCACCGATAAAAATGACAAATGGTTCTCCTCGGATTGAGCCGAAGCTTTGTACAAGACTCATCTTCAGTCCCTCGATCCTATCTTCGGTAAAATTCTTGATATACGCTTCATGGATGCTTACTTTCCTCACATTTTACGTCTCATTGCTAGGCTTGGTTGGGGACCATACGTACTCTATCAACCCAAAGGTGTTCTTCCCTAACTTACTCGTTTATTTTATGTAAATCTTATCAAAGAAGATAAAACCCATCCCGATGATCACTACACTCATCTTGCTACCTATCTTTATGGAGAAATATACCGATTTACTGATCAGAACATTGCATAAATACATTGCACGTATTTTTGGAATAGGTAGAGGGGATTTTATATGTCCACAAATTTCATCTTCATCATGGATCATGGCATAAGAATTCTCTCTCGAAACTTTTTTACCCATCATCATGAATGAACCTCCACTTAATTTTGCCCTCACCCCATCTTACTCCCAACCCACACTTGAGGCTAAAATTTTACATCTCATCATCACTTATAACATATTGCCTCGTAGTGGATCTCGCACCTACATCTCATATCTTGACTGGTTTATATTATGGTGTCTTTACATGGAAAAAATCATTGATCTTCCATCTTTAATTTGTCAATGGATGCTTTCCAAAGAAGGGTTCAAAAGACATACCCTTCCATATGGGGCTTTTCTCTCCCCACTCTTTGAGTCACTTGGGTTTTCTTCATCTCCATCAAATTTTCTTTCACCCAAATCCTCTAATTTTCTCACTGCTACCGCTCTAAAGCAAATGGGGTATAGTCTCCAAAATGGGGAATGGCACCACAAAACTCATAGGCCAGCCTCTCAAGTTGTGCAAGAGGAAGATGAGGATACCGCTTATGCATAGGCCGATGCTCCTTCTCCTCCTGCTCCATTAGTACCTCCATCTGCTCCTACCACCGTTGCTGCTACTGCTCCTACTCTTAATCCATCCACACAGTCCTTTTTAAAGAAACTAGTAAAATCTTTCTCGAAGAGGGTTGATAAACAGTTTGCCAAAGTCAACTCCTGCCTCACTCGCATCGGGGATGCTTTAGGCATTCCTCCCTATGACGCTTCTTCACCCAAAGATGATGGTGATGGCGATGACGACGACGACGAGGTTACCTCTAGCTCCGTTTCTTTTTGATAATGACAAAATGGGGAGAAGAAATCAAGCAAAATAGAGAATAATATCTATGGGGGAGAAGAAAGAAAACATCTATGTATTTTTTGCCACTCTTATGTTTTTGGATGAAGATACATTTTGATAGTTGTTTATCTTATGAATGGTTGGATATGTAATGTTTATTATATTTAATGATTGGATATTGAATAGTTGGATAATGAATGAATATATATGCATGCTAATTTGATATTTATGAAATTTAAGATGAGAAAATATTATATGCTTAAATAAATGATTAAAAGGGGTTATCATTTGAAAAGATGCTTAAAAATTTGGAAGATATCCTATAAAACTTAAAGTTTTAAGTATGCTTGAAATGAAATTTAAATGTCTTGACATCTATGCATATTGTAAGGAGGAGTTTTTAAACTTATTATTACGTGCTTATTGATAGGGGAGCTTTATTTAGCTTTCTTACATTATTTTGCTATGTGTTTGTCATCATTAAAATAGGAGAGATTATTGGCCTAACACGGCTTAAACGATCATTTTAATCATAACAAATCTAAGTATCTAATTGTGTAAATTGAGATTGTTTACAGGAAATAAATGGTTAGCACAATCAAAAATACAAAGTGGAAGACATGAAGTAAATTTCAAGACAAACACTTTGGTTACAAAGATTTTGAAGAAATGCAAAGTTGAAGAAATGCAAATTTCAATAAGTTAAATTTTGTTTATATTGGAAGTTAGGATCTATGTAAATTCACATGTCTCATGGATATATCTTTTGAGGCTTATAGGAATCCTAAAAATATTTTTCAAAACAAGAAATGATCAAAAAACTTTTTGAAAAACAAAAATATAGACTTTTAGAAGTTCAGTCGACAAATGCATAACATTTAGTAGACTGAAACTGGGCTGCCAAAAAGGAAATAAGATTTAAAACAATTCAGTTGACAGACCTACAAGGTCCAATCAACTGAGGGTCAATCCAGTCGACCGAATGGGTTAATCCAGACGACTGACAGACTTATTTTTGAAACTTTGGCTGAAATAGCTAGTTTGACATTTCCATACATAGTCCAATGACTAGTCTATGATTGAGGCCTATAAATAGAGCCATTGAGCTCTTATTTTATTCACAACAAGCTTCTCAAATATTCTCTCTTATACACTCTCTATTTGTGCTTAATCTCTTGAGTTTTGCAATCAATTTTTTGAGAGAAAAGGGTTTTTAATTTCTCATAGAGTTTCATTGATATATTCTTTGTAAAGAGTTTGTTCATTTTTTGTACTCATCTGCTCATTGTAGGAGCATTTCTTTATACACATTCTTGTTCTTCCATTATACTTGAGAAGGGTGTTTCTCAAAAGAGGCTAATTCGCCTATAAGGATTAGAATTCTTGAGAATGGGGCATTCTCAATAGAGACTACTCTGCCTAGACTAAGGAGAGAGGCTGCTCGGCCTATTAAAGGAGTAATAGTAACAAATTCTCATAGCGGTTGGCTTAAGGCAAAGATGTAGGCCGTTGCACCAAACCTTGTAAAAATCTTAGTGTCGTATTTCTAACTTACTTTACTTTTCATTCTTATTATTATATTGATGTTTATTGTTGCATCACACACATTTAAAACCTATACTTGAATCATTCATCCATACTTGTATTTTAAATTTCAAACAAGAAGGTTTTGAATCTCGTGATTTCATTTTTCAAACAAAAAACTTTGTGAATTAAAATTTATACTTGCGCTTAAAACTTCTAACTAAAAGCTTTGAATATTGTTTATAAGAAAACTAAAATATACTTGTGCTTTAATCTTTAAACAAAAAGTGTTTATAAGTGAATTAGAATATTTACTTGTATTTTAATATTTGAACAAATTTTTAATATCCAATTCACTACCTCTCTTAGGATTGCACAAATAATAACAATTGGTATCAAAGCAGGTAGTCTCAAGTTTGATTCCCCATCGTGGAAGGCCCTGTGTCTTGCGGGTAGTGCGGCAGGTGCTAGAGGGGAATTGTTGGCCTGGGTTTGGGCCAGTATCCTGCCATGGCGGAGGTTCGGATTTGGGCCGAGTCATAGTCGACTTGTGACGCTTAGCGCTGTACACTTTAAGAAAATAAAGTTGTGCTTTCACCACCGTCTGCGAGTTTTGGTGAGATGGTAAGTGCTTAATCTTAACAATTGGTATCAGAGCAGGTGGTCTCAAATTTGATTCCCCATCGTGGAAGGCCCTGTGTCTTGTGGGTAGTGTGGCAGCTGCTGGGGGGGATTGTTGGCCTGGGTTTCGGTCAGCATCCTGCCATGGCGGAGGTTCGAGTTTTGGCCGAGTCATAGTTGACTTGTAGCGCTTGGTGTTGTACACTTTAAGAAAATAAATTTGCGCCTTCACCACTACCTGCGAATTTTGGTGAGATGGTAAGCGCTTGATCTTAACAAATTACTCCCAAACCTCTCTAGGCCCTGATTGGTAAATCCCATTTATGGACTTTTGCTAAAAAAATAGTAAAATAAAATTAACATGATCTGTTTGACAAATAAACAAAAAGAGATAAAAAGCAAATAAGCTAATTTAAAAAACTAATTCATAAGATACTTTACTCAAACTCCCCACCCCATTTTTAAAGGCAATAATACTCCTATTTAATAATTTATTTTCTACTATTTATCAATTATATATAATTATTATAATCAATTATATAGAATAGTAATAATGTCTAATTTGAACAAAAAAAAAAGTAAAAAGCTAAGTGTTTACCCAATCAATCAAGTTTTAAAAAGCTAGCTTAAAAATTAATTTATTAAACAATTTATTTTCAATCCAATTTAGCATTTTGATTAAAACACAAAAAAAAAATTAGTTTTTAAGTTAGTTTAGTAATCAGGTCTTTAATCTTATTAAGCAAAAAGTCATACTAAATTTCAATCCAGTGCGATGGAAAGTGCAGAAAGATTTATCAACCTCGATCAAGTCAAGTGGCTAGTACAATTAATCAAGACGAAGAATTAAATCCCAGTCAGTAGATTTAATTTTTCGATTTTAATTAGCAATTTATGTCTTCTAAATTATTTTCTTACCTAAAAATAGAATTTATTTTCTTATCATATTTTAGTGTGTTAGAAAATCATTATTTTTTGTCAAATGATATTTCTTTAGTTTAAATAAAAATCAATATTCTACTATAAATTTCATTTTTTATATAAAAAAAAATCACTCTTTTTTCTAAATTATTTTCTTATCTAGAAAAGAATTTATTTATTTTTTCATTTTTTTTCTCTTAGAAAAATTATTATTTTTCAGTCAATTAATGTAATGACCCTACTCGGATCCTAGTATTAGTAATGGATAGTCCACGAGACCATAGAATACGGAGGAGTTTCAAAACCCTAACTCGAATTGAAAAGCCTAAATTCAGCTCGAAAATCCTAAAAATGTTCAAAATACGGGTAACAAAATCTTAGTACCCGAAGAGTCTTATAACATTCTAAATAAAGTAAATATCATAAAATAATAAATTAAAAATTAAAAATTCTCATAAATAGAATAAAATGTGTTTGGGTTGGTAAATTACTCACAGAGCCTATTAAAACTCTCTTATTAATCTCTTTCAAAGTTTGGTAAATTACTCTCAAGATTCTCTGGGTCCTTATTGGTAAATCCAATTTATGGATTTTTGTTAAAAATTATAAAAAAAAAAGTTAACATGGTCTGTTTGACAAACAAACAAAAAAAGATAAAAAGCTAATAAGCTAATTTTAAAAACTAATTCATAAGATACTTTACTCAAACTCTCCACCCCATTTTTAAGTGTAATAATACTCCTATTTGATAACTTATTTATTACTATTTGCTATTTATATATAATTATTATAATCAATTATATAGAATAGTAATAATATCTAATTTGAACAAAAAAAAATAAAAAGCTAAGTTTTTACCCGGTCAATGAAGTTTTAAAATGCTAGCTTTAAAATTAATTTATTAAATAACTTATTTTGTAACCAATTTAGCATTTTAATTAAAACACAAAAAATTAGTTTTTAAGTTAGTTAGTAATCAGATTTTTACTCTTATTCCAGTGATGTAACAAGTGCAAAAAGTTTAATGAAATATCAAATTAGTGCGATGGCAAGTGCCGAAAGATCTATCAATCTCGATCAAGTCAAGTGGTTAATACAATTAATCAAGACGAAGAATTAAATCCAATTCAGTAGATTTAATTTTTAGATTTTAATTGGCAATTTCTGTCTTCTAAATTCTTTTCTTATCTAAAAATAGAATTTATTTTCTTGTCATATTTTAGTGTTAGAAAATCATTATTTTTAGTCAAATGATATTTCTTTAGTTTAAATAAAAATCAATA